>JAWWEW010000041.1:8369462-8448756 GCA_035583185.1 Anabacerthia variegaticeps
GGAGAGGAGAGGAGAGTAGAGGAGAGGAGAGGAGAGGAGAGGAGAGCAGAGGAGAGGAGAGGAGAGGAGAGGAGGTCTGTACTTTGGCTTTTTTCTGCTTTGAGAAATACGGTGAAAAGAAACTTTTATCACTTATTATGCACTCAGATACCAGACTACCATAGAAATGGAAAAATTTTGTTGTTGGAAATGTGTTCATATACAACAAAGCACTATAGTAAGGCACCATGAACAATCTGTATAAGCATAAAGCAAAATACTGAATAACTTATTGTTCATTTGGTGTCCTGAATAAAGCAAGAATCTTATTGGATGAGCTATGATATTCATACATTGAAGGATCAAATTAAAGCTACAAATATAATTGTGATGTTTCTTAACTTTGGAATGATTTGTCAAATTTTACTGTTTTTATTAATATTTTTATTTTCTTACAGTATGTGATCTAGTACAACTGTCCATCTCTGCTAGAGGTGCTTTTCAGAACTGATTTTAAAACATTGATTTTTCAGATTGATTTGACTGCATTTTTTTCACTGTGAGTTGCACTCAATTCCTAATAATAATAACATAATTGCAACAGAAATAGAATATTAATGTGAACACATCGGCTATGAGAAAAATTCAAAATGTCTGTGGAGAATTGAGACAAACCTAACATAAGTATCTGACAGCCAGAGATTTAGTTTCTATAGTTGTTTTTTTTTCTACAGTCAGAGGAGAGATCAAGTCCTCTCTTTGATCTTGGCAAACAGATTCTCATTCTCCGAATCAAGTTCAGGATGGAATAAATAGTTATAACAAAATCAGTTACACAAGGGCTGACTTTACTATATAAATGCTAAAATTTACATTACAAAGTAGCAAAAATGAATACATAAAATATATGAATGCTCCTCAGTGAGGAAAGTTTTAATATCTGGGTATGTGTACACTTATACTGTACTGCTCTTCTTAATCTTCCTTCTGATTTTTAGGAGGGCAAACATATTTTGTTGGATCAGATTTGGAAGAGAAATTCAGCTTTCACCTTCTAAGTCAGTGATGATTCTGGAAATGCTTCAAAGTATTCATTTTATCACTTCATTGCAAGACTTCTCAAATGTCATTAATACTTTAAAGATACAAAGGAAATGTCAAAATCACTCTTACCGAAAAAAAAGGGCTTAATGAAAAGTTTAAATATATATATATATATATATAATATTTTTAGCTGTTCCTGATAATTTGGAGTAATTTTCCAGAAAGTATCGCTCTATCTCAAACATATTCTATGACCTCTGAGCATTAGCTAAGAAGTCAGCATGTGCCAGGATTTAAAATACTTATTTTAGGCAGTTATTTGCTACCATAAATAAACAGTATAGAACTGTGGGACCTCAGTCCTAATTTCAGTTATCTGTTATCTCCAGTACAGATGGCTCAGCATGTCATTTTAAAAGATTTTCCTTTTTCTTTTTTTCTTGTCTGTTTTGTGGGGTTTTTTTTGTTTGCTTGTTTGTTTGTTTGTTTTTTCCTTGCAGCTTTGAGCAGCATGTGGAAGGGAACAACAAGGATGGGGACATGGTACCTTGGTCAGCAGGGCAGTGGCCTCACCAACCAAGGTTAGTTCCATGGCAGCTCAGCAGAGTGAGCAGCCCAGGCTGGGGATGGTGGCTGGGCTCAGCCTAGTGTCCAGATGACCAGAGATGTTCATAGCAATGAAACAAGTCCAAGGTCTGTCTGGGAAGTCAAACCTGAGGACCAGAGTCAAGCTCAGCAAATCCAAGGCATGTCTGGAGTGTAACTCAGGCAAGGACCAGGACAGGGGCTGAACTTAAATGTACCTCCTGAGGAAAGGGTGAATAGACCTCCTTCTTAAACAAGTCAGCAAGTTTACGTGGCTGCTCCATGTCAGAGCTGGCCTCCAACGTCACCAACCAAACCTCTGCAGAAGCAGTCACTGCACTCAGGGCCCTGACACAGACCTTGTTATACAGGTCACTGGCTTTAATGTGACACTGTGTCATGATCTGTTATGTCCAGCACAGCCACGTGCCATTTTAAAAGCCTTGCCAAGTAGCTGTGCATACCATGTGAACACAGAACAGCCCTGCAGCTGAGAAGAGTGAAAAGCTGATGTTTTTTTTCTGTCCTCTGACTGTAACCATTTTGTCTCACTCCAGCTGTGTTCAGGCGGTGACTCATCCTCAGTGCTAAAGGTGTAAGAAGCCCCCATAGAAACATAAGGAACAGACATTACACAGATGAATTGTCAAAACTTCTGTGAAACTCCTGGAATTTCAAAAAGCAAGAATCACAAGTCTCATATTTAATGCATGAGTGAAATGGCTTTGAATTCCTTCTATGCAAAAGCCTTAGAATAAAAGTTTCACATACTGATGAATCGTGTTCTATTGTGAGGACCTATAAAAAGTTCCTACATCCATACACATGTGAGTTGGTAGGATTGTGTGGTGTGACTAAGAGGAAGATCCAGCACCTCTCTACATTGGCAATGAGTCCTTGGAGCACCAAGTTCTATACCTACTGCTCTTGGCAGCGGAATCCTGACTGCTCACACTTCAGACACTCACTGGAAGTGAAGAGATCTAGACTGTTAAGAAGAGATGATAATAAAATGCATGTTTTGGAAAGGAGCAAACATAAGTCACCACATCATTTCTGACAGTTAGTATTTTATATATGTGACTACCTGTGGTATCTGAAAAGTTTAAGGGCAGTATTTGTTAGAAAGAATAGTTATGTGTTGCTGGTATCATGACACAAAAGGGGATTAAACCAAAACAGATGCACAAAATGCATATCATGGTCTGGTAGTGCTGGGATATTTATGGACAATCTTCTGTTTATACCACTGTACAGGCCCATATGTAATGTTAAGTTTAACAGAAAAAAAAAAAAAAAGTACTCTTCTGCCTGAGTTTTAAAAGATCAAAGCAATTAAACAATATTGTTTCCATTCAAGACAGGCCTTGGTTCTCAACCCAGTCTTGGTGAAAATCAGTGAGTGCACTGTTCTGTAACAAGAATTCACTTCTATTACTTGAACATCCATGTTTACGGCATTGCATTTTAAGTAGAAGTGCCTACCTGCCACAGGAACTCTTGAAAGTCTAAAGAGTTAAGATATTTCTTGCTTTATCAACAGCCCCAGAAAGACTAAGATGATAAAAAGCAGCTTGAAGGCTGTGATGCAACATTTTGCCTCAGATGATAACCCTATAGGAAGGGCTTGGTCATGCATATTGATTTTGTTGAAAACTGTTATCCTTCTGTGGTTGGTTTCTTCTGTCCTGAAAGTCTGATAAACTCTTTTAAAATAACCTCTTTTCACGCACTCTTATACTGCTTACACTTGAGCTTGTTAAATATTTTTAAATTGTTTTCTGAGTTGTTGGGACGATGAGATGTGTGTAAGTGTGAATTGCTGTACTTTTCATTCTAGAATAGGAGGACATTTTTAAATGATGACATGTTCCAACCTACTTTGTTCCTACATACATCTGGAAACACATAGTTTGTGATTCTACTACAAATGAGAAAACACGAAGACTGTGCAGTATTCTTGCAGTCTGCTGGTGTGGTGCTCCATGCAGTCCCTCATTCTAGTGCAGGGGAGTAGCACAAAGAGGAAAGATTTGGCTTCTGCAAACCTGGTTTATTTGGGCTTGCAGTTTCTTGTGCTGCACATTGTGAGGTCAAGTATAATGTGAACATAATCAAAACTTCTTGGATATAATTTAAGAGCTTGTCTGGTCTGAGGACACACACAGGGCAGAAATTACTATTCCTTTTAAGAGGTTAGAGGAGCTGTTGGTTTTCGGCTTTTTCGGCTTCCTAATGACTACTCAGCATCCATTTCAGACTAGCACTGAGAGCACCATCCTTTGCAGCAGTGTGGTCCAGTTTCAGAAGACAAAGCCACAGCATTTTAACACTCCAAATAGGAGTGTAGAGGAGAGAGCTATAAACCATGTCTTCTATTTTATGCCAATAAACTACATCCATCATTGTGTCATCTGAGTATTAGTTTGCTTTCTTTTACAGAGTTTATAAGATGCTCAGGTTATTTTACTCTGATTTAATATTGATTTCCTCCATTCTGCTTTCAGGACTAGCCGGTTAATCATTAACTCTATGAGAAATATGAACAATTATAAACACAACAAAAATAATGAGAATTCTATCTTGCAACTACTGTAAAAAATAAACAGATGAGTTTTAATAGTCTTCATAAAACAAGATATAAGGGAATCCAAAGGACTGGTAGTGTCAAAAAAATGAGGGTCGTTCCAGAAACATATCAAAAGCACAGCATTAACACAAATTCTTTTTTCTACACTAAACAAAAGTAAATTTTAAAATTAAAAATATATACTAGTCTACAGAATGTTACAGCACATTACATGGTTACATATAAATCCTGTAAGACACCAGACTTCCATGGTTCTGCATTAAGGTATGAGACAGTGTGTCCTAAGCTTTAGTTCCCTGGTTTGACAGCACCCTCAGATATGCCACGTAACTTCTGCTCCTATACCTTTCCACACCTGTTCTCTACTCCAACTTCAGAGCTGGAAAGCTGGAACTACAGAGTGCAGGCTATAGCTGCAAACCAAAGTCACTAAGTAGGCCTAGATTTACCATTGGGTAACTAAAATGGCAGCAAACCCCTTTGTAGATGCATCTCTGGTTGAAGCTCTTGCCCAGTATCAGCCGAAATGTCACAGGTAACTCAGTGCTTGCTCCTGATTCTTTCTAGTTTTGGGCCAAAACAGGGCAGTTTATGCAGCTGTTAGAGAGTCTAAACACATCCTGCTTCATAAATGAGAGAGCTAAAAGCATGTACAAAAGGCCTGAAAGGCAGCACAACTGTGAAGAGATAAGTTACTAAGTTGCTCTAAGTCACATTCAGTCACATAACCATAACCTAACAGCAAATGGTTGGGGTGTCACCTCTTCGCGACACTGCTGTTGCTGGCTTTCAAGAGGAGTATGAAGTATAATGCATAATTCCTTGTTGCTCATTCTGCTTATCAATTCCCATGGGACATTTCAGGCTATTTTAGGCCTCCTTCTACCCATCACATTGTCAAGACAATGGGAAGACAGTGTGATTTTCTCTTCTCATTCCCATTGTAATAACGCAAATGAATTAATATTGTGCCATCCTCTGTTCTCATTATGATCTTTCTTAGAGAAACAGTATAGTAGAAAAATATACCAGTCTGTAAAGCCTTTGGTGAGAACTTATTACTGATGAAACATCTTGCAGTACAAGAAGAAGCTTGCATGTGCTCCTTGTGAGAAAATGGAAGACGGGAAGAAGAGGATTGAGAACAAATTAGTCCTTTCTGGTAACTGAAGCTCATACCCCCCGGAAGCTTCTCTGCCTCTGTTAGTCATAAGACATGTGACAGCACAGGGCACAATCTGTATTGATCCCCAGGGGATATTTTTCCCCTTTGTAGCAAAACAACCCATTAGGTAAACAGAGCTTTGTTGCCTGTAGCAACAGAAAATTGCATACCACCAGGATAGCAATGTATTTTAGCTTTGCTTATTTCTTTCAAAATTAAAAATAAAGATCAGCAGGAAAACAGAAATTAGGTCTTGCTTAATAAAGACTGGACAACTGAAAGGAAGAAGAAAAAATATTCATCAACAGAATGAAAAATACTGTCTAATTGTGATGTATTTACCTGCTGCTTACTTTCTTTACAGCAGTGGTAGTCTGACATTCATTTATTCCCACACCAACAGACAGCTTGGTACAAAGACGCTGACATGGTTAATAGTATAGAATCATAGTGTATCCTGAGCTGTAAGGGACCCACAAGGTTCATCAAATCCAACTCCTGGCCCTGCACAGGACAGAGTCACACCATGTGTCTGAGAGCATTGTCCAAATGCTTATTGAACTCTGTCAGGCTTGGTGCTGTGACCACTTCCCTGGGGAGCCTGTTTCAGTGCCCAACCACATTCTGGGTGAAGAAGTTTTTCCTCATATCTAACCTAAACCTCCCCTGATACAGCTTCATGTTGTTCTGTCACTGTCCTCTCATTGGTCACAACAGAGATCAGTGTCTGTCCCTCTGCTTCCCACCATGAGGAAGCTGCAGACTGCAATGAGGTCTCCTCAGCCTTCTCTTCCCCAGACTGAACAGACAAAGTGACCTCAGCCACTACTCATATGGCTTCCCCTTTAGACCCTGCACCATCTTCATAGCCCTCATTTGGACCCTCTCTAATAGCTTAATAACTTATATTATGCACCCAAAGCTGCCCACAGTCCTCAAGCTGAGGCTGCCCCACTGCAGAGCAGAGCGGGACAATCCCCTCCCTCAGTAGTCTGGCGATGCTGTGACTGATGCCCCCAGGACAGGGTTGGCCCTCCTGGCTGCCAGGGCACTGCTGACTCAGATTCAACTTGCCATCAACTAGGACCTCCAGGTGCCTCTCTGAGGCACTGTTTTCCAGCATCTCATTCCCTAGTCTGTCCATACAGACATCCCAGGTGCAGACTCCAGCACTCCTCTTCGTTGAACTTCATATGGTTGGTAATTGTCCAGTCCTTTCCTGTCAGTGATTCCCAACAAATTTAAATTAAACATTAAACTAGCTAAAGAAGGACAGTCCATGTGACTGATGCTGGAAGTGTGTAGGTTTAGCTAGGAAGAGCTACAAGAATACAATAAAGTGCCTAAGCAGACATTCTGAATCAGACCTGGTTGCCAATTTCTAAGTTATGGAGTATAACCGGTCTTTTAAAATTTAGATTATCACTATTTTAGCAACATCTAAAGGAAAGTATAAATGCTGAGCTTTCATAATGGCAGGAATCACTGCTGGAGTTTCTCAGAGATTCCTGCTATGACCTGTGCTGTTCAACACAATCACAGAAAGTAATGTGATGAAGAAGTGTCCCAACTATTAGCAAGCCTTTCAGTGTAATAAGAAAAAGGGAAGACTGAGGGGATCCAAATGAAGCTTGTAGGGACTTGCTTCAAAACCAACTGAATGAAGTGGCTCATCATGCAGCAGGTGAATAACAGTGAGAACTTAAAAAGGCTCAAGAGCAAACTGGCAAAGTTCAGGGAAGATAGATTTGTTGCATTCTGTGAAATACACATCTGTATCAGGAAGATTCTAGAGACGGAAAAGAAGGAGGATGGGACAGTATCAGGGGAAATACAATCATTCCATATTAATTTATCCTAGAACTGGAGTCTGCAACCCATGTCACCAAACTTACCATGGTTGTTCAAATTTCTTAAGATATGGCTAGACTCAGACATGCACTATATATTAGATTTAAGATGAAAATCTGCTTGTAGCCTGTTGATGCACAATAGTATAGCCCAGCCGACCTGAAATACAAGTACATGATAAATAACCTGGTGGTGAACTGTTAATCGAGATACTCTCACAAAATTCCAAATTAGAACCTGAGTGGGAAAGACCATATACTCTCTTACTGTGTTCTTATTTTGATGTGAAAGTTTTTGGGTAAGAATAACTGGATACACCCCTCTCATATCAAATGGGCAGTGAAAGATCAATTAGTTGGCCAGCAACTCAACTCACTTTTTGGAATCCTTCATAGTTTCATCTTGATAATAATTTCTTTCTTATGATAATCTTCATTGCATTCATTCATTTATGTTTTTCACTTGTAATAATGTATGTAACGGCAGTATCTTAATGCCTTGAAAGTTTGGGTTGTTTTTTCCTTTTGCTTTCAATGTATTAGCAGGTAAGCTCAACTGAAACAAAGAGAGGACTGTTGAGGAATAGAACTGGTGCAGGTAGCTCGGTGTGCAGCTGCAGTGCGAGATGCAGATTGAGCTCTGGGAGGCAGGAGCCCGAGATAGGAGGCCATGAACTGCTGACCCTTTGCACACTGAGAGACACAGCAGGAGCTGAGGATTCAGGAGGAAGAGAGTCTCTCACGCCCTTGGACTGTGAGGATATAAAAGCCCAAGGGCTCTTTGTTGGGGGTCCTGTCTTGAGGGCACCAGCTCCAGCTGTTTCTGTGTTACTGTGCCATGAATAAATTGCTTTATGGAATGAGACATCTGAGACATAGGAAATCTGGGACTGAACCAGTGAGGAAACCTGGTCTGACTGTGTGGTGTGTATGGGGAGCCTATAAAGGCTCCCATTGGGTCACTGGAGCCGCCCTCAGCAAAAGGGCCTTGGTTCCAGCAGTGACAGTCTCTGGCCTCGGAAGCGTGACTGCCAGGGAGTCTCGTGACTGGTCAGACTGGAAGTTTCCTTCACAAAAATTTTTGCATCAGAAAAATTTAGCATCTGAAACCCATCTTTCAAGTCAGTCAGTAGACACATCTTGCATTTAGGAAGAGTGGATACAGAATTTGGGTACCGGGTAGATTTAATAAGCTGCAAGAGTTAAAAAGGATGAGGCTATATATTTTCTAACTGTGTTTTACTTCCTTTAGAAAAGGGTATGGAAAACTTTCCTTTTGTCCTTATGTCCTTAATGACTCCCTTTTTTTCTAACAATCTTTATTCCTTGGCTGTCAGACTTTTAAATTTTTTTCCAAGGAAAGGTATTGATAGCATTGGTTGAAATATGACTACAAAGAAAATACTCTGCTGAAAGAGAAATAATGTGAGATTTTATCTAAAATAGTGGATTGGGAACACTTTGCAATTGTGTAGGTTTCTTCAGTTCTCATTACCACTGAGTTACGAGGCTTTACTGTACTGTTGGGAACAAGCCCTCTATTTTTAAAAAAAAAAGCTACAGAACTGGTTACATGGATGGTAGGTAGCGACCCAAATTGAGAAGTATTAATGTTGCTACGGGGAGAAAGTCTCCAATAATTCATAAACCATGAGAGAATTAGAGGTCATTTCGCATACTCAGTTCAGCAGTAAGAACAGGCCTGAGAACCTTTTGGTCTGTTTCTAAAAATAAATAAAAATAAATTCAAGCAAATTAGTTATAGAATAACTTTTGACTTGTTTTGGTTATGAGAAGCTCCGAGACCCTCTGATAAGTGTTCCAAAGACCACCATCCACCATTTTTAGTTGTAAGCTCATGGAATCAAGTTATTATTTTAGACTGTAACATTTTTGTATTCTTTTCAAAATACATATTTATAGTTCATATAACTGAAGCAACGTGGGACTCAGAGACTTTTTGAAGAAAGGATGAGATAAATGTAGATAACCAATATTTAAATATTTCTGTATTTCAAGCAATTAGCCATTTTAAGGATAAATCCATGATTTCCAGGTACTTTACATTCTTTGAATACCTGGTTTTATTTTCTTTGATTGCATATTATAATATAAATTTCAGAATCACTTTTCTAAAATAAATGCTAGTGCTTATTAATTCAAAATGTTCTTTCTGTGAACATTCTGCAATAATAGCTAAAAAATTCATACTTCTTTGCAGTATTTGCCAACCTGAAACCATGTCAATGAAATGGTGCAGGGTGACTGAAGAGTGAAATTAATTGGAAACTGGTGAGACTCTTTTCAGCTAAGAAATGCAAAAAAATCACACTTAGCAGAAAAGCAACACCTTTCCTTTTTGTCCTTATATCCTTACACCTATCCTTCTTTCCAGGCTTAATGTCACTCCCAATTGCTCTACTTTCTCCGCCCAAGCAGTGCAGGGGGACAGAGAATGGGTGCTGTGGTCGGTTCATCACACACTGTCTCTGCCTCAGCTTCCTCTACAGGAGAGGACTCCTCACACACTTCCCTTGCTGTGGTATGGAGTCCTTTCCGCAGGAGACAGCCCTACACATTCTTCAACATCAATCCTTCCCATGGGCTGCAATTTTTCATGAACTCATCCAGTGTGGGTCCACTGTCCTGCCAGCAAACCTGCCCCAGTGTGGGCTCCCTCTCTGTGGGTCCAGAGGTCCTGCCAGGATCCTGCTCCAGTGTGGCCTTTCCACGGGGTTGTTTCTTCCTTTGGGTATGCACCTGCTCCACTGTGAGGTTCTCCACAGGCTGCTCCACCATGGACCTTGTTGGGCTGCAGGGGACAGCCTTCCTCACCATGAACTACCTCAAAGGCTGCAGGGGTATCTCTTCTCTGGTGCCTGAAGCACCTCTTCCCCCTCCTTCTTCACTAACCTGGGTGTCTGCAGGTGTGTTTCTCTCACATATTCTTACTCCTGTCTCCAGCTGCAATTTTCTGTTGTGCAGTAACTTTTCCCCCCCTCTTAAACACATTATCCCAGAGATGTTACCACCAACGCTGAAGAAAGGTGAAAAAAACCATAAGGGTTGAAGAGTGTGTGAGTAGCAGGAAGAGACTGTGCATAGGAATCAGGATCCCAAATCAGTTTCCAAATCCTTAAATGGTGACAGCTTCATAAAATTACTATTAATGTTTAGCTTACAATCTTTCTGAGATGCTTTTTTCTCTCTTGGTTCTCTGTAATAATCATAATTTGTAGCCACAGTTATCACTGAGATTTTCACCTAAGGAGTTAATAGCTGGTGCGATTAATAAAGACACAGTACAGCTAACAGTCAAAAATGACCAGGCTTGCAAAACAGAGGTCAGCTGCAGAGCTGGAAGTGATTGATTGTAATGCCCGGAAAATGCAAAAGGACCCATCATTTAGTATGTAGAGGCAGTCACATCTGAAATCTGGTACAAATCTGGTGAGGCGTGAGTGTGCACATTAACCTTGGTGGTGGGCTAGAATGCTCTATTTCAAACAGGAGTTTGTGTCACTCGGCTGACTGAGAGCAAACACAAGCTTTGCCTGGTGTACTCAAATGCATTTTTACACGACTTTGGAGTTTCATATTTTACAGTGTTGTGATGCACTCCTGTTTTAACTGATTTTTTTTTGTATAAAGTATAGATCCTCATGAATTTTAAACCGAAAAACAGCACTGGATGAATGGAGTCCAATTAGCCTCGATCCCCATTGTATACACGTAATTCTTACAGCACCAACAATGAAATAATAATTTATTAGATAACATATCATGATGATTTATAATTTTAACTGCTGAGTCAAATCTCTTCTTTGAACCCAGTCACTTGAAATCAAATCTCATGAAGATGGTGGATCTTTCAATAGTTTCAGCTAACCTTGAAGCAGCCCCAAGGGGATTACTGTGAACATAACCTTTTACATTGCTACATGAGTTATGGTTGAGACTTCCATACACAGATGAGGTATTAGGATCCAGTATATGTTGTTCAGTCTAACACCATGTGCACAAGATTATCGTAGATTTTCCTTCAGGCAACCAAAAAAGCAGTTAGTAACATGTGCAGATAAACCCACTGCAGGCACATACAATTTTGTAAATTATCTACCTTTCTTCTGAAAGTAGGAGGGCAATCCCAAGTTTCTGACTGTTAAATAATTCATATTAATTTTACTGTCTGCTTATCTAAATTTGAAGCAGAAGTTATTATTTAATCCTTCAGGTATTGGAACTGCACAGAACTATTCAGTATTTCTTGATTAGGTAAGATGCAAAAAAGCAAAACCAGACACGCAATAGTCATAAAATGAATTTCAGAGAAAACATTATGAACTACCGCCCACCTGAAATCTGTGTTTCAAGGCTCTCCTATGAATTATTAATTAACTTTTATTTCTTTAACTAGAGCTAGATGTGAGATTTTCTTTTCCTTTAATGACTTTCTTTTTTAACCTGCATTTTGTATATTTACACAAAAAAGTCACTTAAGAAGAAGCATGCTTTTATGTCTTCAACATAATTAATAAAGGGCCTTGTTTAGCCTGGAGAAAAGGAGGTCTAGGGGAGATCTTGTTGCTCTCTACAACTATCTGAAAGGAGACTGTAGCCAGGAGGGTGTCAGTCCTTCTCCCAAGTAACATGTGGCAGGACAAGAAGAAATGGCCTCAAGTTGCACCAGGGGTATTAGATTGAACATTAGAAAAAATTTCTTCACCAAAAGCTTTGTCAGACATTGGTTCAGGCTGCCTAGGGAAGCGATGAGTTACCATACCATGAAAGTATTTAAAAGATGTGTAGATGCTGCACTTGGGGACCTGGTTTAGTGGTGGACTTGGCAGTGCTGGGTTAATAGTTGGACTCTGTGATCTTAGAGGTCTGTTCCAATCTAAACAATTCAATGTCTCTATGTCTGTCAGAAAGGCAGGGTATGTAAAATCAGTTTGATGTGACAAAAACCTATTGTATCTAACTATCTGACCAGCAGATGCCAAACTCAGATGAAAGTGCTGGATCTTGCAGTGAGACAAAGCTTTGGCTGTCCTAACTCCAAAAGCAAACATTAAGTTTGTAAAACATATATGTAGGCTCAGGAAACTTATACTTGTCACTCTGGTTGAAACTGCTGTTAATATTAATTTATAACTCTCTGTGGTGCACCTATTATGTATTGCCCTGTTGTCAGTCCCTGTCTTGCTATACCGACAGTCCACAGGAATCTGAGCCGTGCAACATCTGGTGTCTGAAAAGAGAATGAGCCTAGATGGCCTGAATAGAGGATAACTCTGAAACATCATTGTATCCAGGGTTGTGCAAAACTCGTATTTGTACTCAGTGCTCTTTTGTTGCCTTATACATTTGAGGCATTTGAGAGTGATCGTATTAAAATATTTTTATTTAAAAAAAAAGAGTTAGGTTTTGGAAAATAACTTGAGAATCTAAGATGTGCCACTTGGGGATAGGAAAATGCAGAAAACAGAAATATTACCAAGCTAAGAATTTATAATTATTGGAGGTGGTAGTGAGAAATTGTTTTTTTCAATTGTTTAAATGGAGTAAGGCACTGTTCTCCAATATTAATAAACTGTTGATATAGTAGCGTCAATAGGAAAAAATATATGGGACATGAATGCTGGTTAAGTAAAGAGGTGTAATGTAAAGCGTAATTTTTTAATTTCCTCCATCTCATTAATACTAATTCTAAGCAAATTCCTTATATACAGGGTAATTGTCTTAACAGGTTAACTTTGCTTTACTTCCTTTATGGCAGCTGTTTATTTCCTATCTAGTGTACCCTCTGGTTGGTACAGCATCCAGGTTATAGCCTTGTTTGCTATTTTGTTTTGTTGAAAAAGCTGTACTGCAAACAACCAAATCCATGAAGTTTATGTTCAGCAGTTAAAATGTCCTTGTTGTGAATGTCATTCTTCTAATACAAGAGCTGTCAAAGGAAAATATATGGGCTATTTGAATATTTTCAGACTTTATACCTGTAATAACAAATAGTTTGCTTCACAAAAAAAACCACCCTGATACATTCACATCTCATATTTCATTTCCTACCACTAAGTATTTCCCAATTTACATATTAATGCAGCTTAACTGAATGAGTTTACAAGACCACCTGGGAAAAATTCTACTCGATAGATTATCAATGCAACATTGGAAAACACAGCTCAGCTGAGTATTTTTCTCATTCTTGTTCTAAATTTAAAAATTACAGTGTTAATGTCAAATGCAGAATGGAGTAGTGAATTTAGTCCAGAATTCAGGATCACCTTAGTGACCTTCTGGAAGACTGTAGTTATACTTCCACTTTTTATTCTTTTTGCACCAAATAAATATTGCAAAGTGGCCCTGTTTGCCCAATGGATTAATGTCATGTTCAGTTATTCCAAAACAATGACATTTAGGATTTTTTTCTAATTAATATATTTTTCACATTGAGATTTTAATCTTATTCTGGGTAACTTGAACTCAGGTTGCCCTTTCAAAAAATGTCTGCTTTTTCATTCTTGATATTTGGAATTAAAGAAAGATATGAAATACAATTTATTTTGTGGGAGACTGGTCAGGTGATTTTTTAAAACACATTGTTATTTGCAGTGAGAATAGGAAAAGCAGGATATACAGATACTTTTCCTGTTAACAGTTTCTTTAATAATTTCTTCTGCATTTCAAAACTATAATATAGCTTAAGAGTTGCAGAGAAAACAGTCTACTTTTTTGAAGGACATAGCAAACAAGTGCGTGATATTGACAGGACCCTCTCACAAAGGCCTGATACCAACTGATAGAAAGTCAGTTCACTGCAATGTGCCCAATATATTTGGATGTCAAACTGGTCATCCAAGCATGTCCTTTTCTTGTTCCTGTAATAAATGTCACAGACATCTATATAATATATTTCAGGGGGGCGAGGGGGGGAAACAAACCAAAAGAAACAACAACAACAAAAAGAGACTCTGCAAAGAACAGTCAGCTCACTCAGCCTCACTCAGGTCTCTCATAAACATGGTCCTCTCTCTGTGACATATTCTCCAGCAATATCCAAGTCATCAGGATGGGTTTGTGATTTTCTCTCTCACTCCTTCCCTTTTCCATGCTGAGAAAGACAGGTATGTCCCATGGTTTGGATCAGGCTTATTTAGCCACAATTTCCTTCTGCATTTCTGTCCACAACTGACCCCATGTGACCAGATGGATGACTTTTCTTTGATCTGCTCAGCCATCCTTTCCTAGGTACATCAGGGCAGAAATATTCACTTTAGGAAGATGCCCAGGAGCGTTATTGCCATGCACACACCTCCAGTTATCCCCAGCACGTTCTGCTCCCCCGTGGTGCTGCCATCATGTCACATTATTGTGATTCATTAAATACGTAGGCAAGCGTTACACTGAGAGTGACTCAGCAGCAATAGGGAGATTATTCACTTTTTTTACATGTCTGCAAGAGAGATGTCTCTGGGATAACAGCAGACAGAAAGATACATTATTTGTGTCACTAGAACGGTGGGAGCTGGAACTCCAACTTATAGTAAAGTGCTTCTGTACACATTTGAATCCACTTTTTATATTTTAATGTGACAAACTGCTGTATGTTGAGACTGCCAGTGTGTGTGTGTCTGGGTCTGTGTGAGTCTGTGTGTGGTGCAAATGCTTTGTCCAGACAATGAGGTTATTTGAAGGGGTGTCTGTTTCTATCATGGGAAGCACAGACACTGCCAGTCCCAAAGCTAGGCCACTGACAGCACCTTTATGACTATATAATCTTCTGTCCATGAGACTAGAAATGGTCTTTCAGGGACAGCAAGAAAAATGGGCTTCTAATCTGTTAGTCTACTACCAATTTTCCATGTGGCTTTGGGCATCTCAATCTCCTTTCATAACTTGTTTTATTAGCTCATCAGGACAGCACTTTCCCTTTCTATGCAGTGGATAGTCAAAGTGGGGTCCTGCCCTCAGTTTCAGCCTTTAAGCTCTGCCATGGAACAAAGACCTGTAATAAATGTATTTACTGGCTTCTCCATCAAGATGCCTTTTGTGAAATCCATTTGATGGAATTGTTTCGCAATTGCCTCAGAGTAAAACCCCAGGGCTTTTAGAGGAAGAAACCAATTGACAAACAAATGTGTACATATGTATTTATTTTAAAAGTAAAGGCACTTCGACTTCCTTCACACATTTTCCTACACTGTCCTCCTTAATTAATGCTTTCAGTGTAGATAACAGTTACCACTAAAAGTTGTTTTAGTATCTAAAATCAAAATGCCAATCTAGGATTTAAATGAGAACTCCTAAAAGAAATGAAAAAACAGACTCAGATATAAAACCCATCTTATTTGTTTGTTTTTGTGGAGTTTTGCAGAGAAGGAAAAAGCAAGGGCTATGTTCCTTTTTGTGAAGTAACAAAAAATATATGAAACTAGAATAAGAATCAGACTTTAATGTTAGCTGCAGTGAGGGCACTGGTACATAATTCATCACTCCACTAATGCATTCTGGCAGATGATTATTTCACATGCATGGTAGGATGTGTCAGACACTTTGATTTAGAGTCTTCTCTAACAGACTCCAGTTTCAAAGAAGTGCATGAGGGTTTTGCTTCCTCCCCCATAACTGCTATTAAATTCACATTGAGAAATCTGACTTAAATTATACTTACAGTTTCTGACACATAAAAGCAATCGGATTCAGAAAAAAACCCAACATGTAAATTCATGCTTGTGTTCTCCTGAAGATGGTGCAATTTGAGATGACAAAATGTCACCAGCTCCCACGTAGTGACTCAGGACTCAAAGCAACTGTGTTAGAGGCTTTTGTGTCAATCAATGGCCTGACACAGATGAAAAGTTGCCTGACAAATATGGAAAAAACATAATATAAGACAGCAAAAGTCCAGTAGCCTCCACCTTCTAATTGATGCATCTATGTACTTGAACAGTTTCTTAAATATGTAGTCTGACCTTGTGTTCTCTTACCTGAGATCAACAACTACTGCATTTTTAAAAAACTTTTTATCATTCTGATGTTTCTGACAATGTGATGTTTCTGAAATGTAATTAAGCCGATAGCAATAGTAAAAATTAACAATATATGTGGAAAAGGTGATGTAATTGTAGGTCACTCTAGGAACTCATGATGGCAGTTTTTCTTTGGACTGTTTGAGAGGCTACAGTGTCTGCAGTGACAGAAACTGGTTCATGTTGAGCCTCCAGCAAGGTTCTAAGTGATTGACTACATCCAAGGAATATCACGTGCAGATCAAGCAAGTACTATACACAAGACAAATTAAGTGAGTTCTTTGAACCAAAAAGGTACATTCAAGAAAATCTGGAAAATCTGCTTTTTAACATTCTTGATGAGAAATCATAGCATTTCTATATTGTGTTTTACCACTTCCTGTTCTCATATTGAAACTTTATTCAAGTAACAGTTTTTCTAAAAGGAATAAAATTCCGTGTGAGTAAGTCTAGCTAACAAAAAAAATGGCTTGATAATTAATGATTTACTTTCACTGTGTATTCTGAACTGTAGTATTGAATCTATCTGAAGGATTTTCATTGCTTTCACTGTATTTATGATGGGCTGTGCATGTAACTGTTCTACTACCCACAGATGCGTGGCCTGACCAATAATCAAACTCCATGAGACTAAGTTGTCTAAATAAACAAATAAATAGTCATTTTAGGTTCTCTGGTATTTTCATTTGCATAGTGAATCCACATTAGGGAAACTGGAAAACAGCAGAGTTAGCAAAGTATGCCCATTGGCAGTTTATCTAACTCTTATTCAACTGTTAGTAATTAGGTTAGTTACAAAACTGCTGTCCATGAGAAGACCTTCCTTCATCCCTTGACAGGCAGCTAAATTCAACAGCTTATTTTCTTGAGTTCCAGCATAGTCCGTGGTGAACTCTTTTCTCTCCAGCAGTTACAAAGAGGATGGAAGACGACAAAGTTCCCAATGAAAAACGCGAAATTGTTTCTTAAGTTGAAGAGTGAGAGTAGTTTTCTCTCTCTTTTCTGATGCAGAAAATATACTTGTTTGCTTCAATTATAAAATACTTTAAAACTGCTTTTAAAGAATACTGGTTTAAAGCCTGGCGTAGGAGCAAGTCTGTTTGAAAGTTTATGGCTTAATCTATGAGGGTGTGTAAGGCAGCATAACTTAATGATCTTTTCTAATCTTGAAATCTGTCTGTTAAAGGTGGTTTGAGTAAAGAGAAGCTATTCCTTGCGTTTTGACTGGATTTTCAAACATGAGTCCAATTAGTCTTTACAGGTTCTGAAAACTCTTATTTTTAGGATATATATCTGCTTGTGCTCTGTTCAGGAGCTTCAGATATCCTGGTCAAAATCTTCAGTATTACTTAGTTTTGATCCTTTTGGTCTTCAAAATTCACTCTCTTTACATCTGTCTTTAAGATTTCCCAGATTTTCTGTTTCCTATTTTCACTTTTCATTGTCAAGCATCTGGAGGTTTTTGCAAGCCATGTGCACATTCTGTATCCTATAACATTAGAAGATGAGATTCTCCATCTTGCTCTACTTTCTAATTCCCACTCCCACTTTCCCCTTTTCACATTTTGTATCCAATTACAACAATCATAATTGCCATAGCCTACCTTGCATAACATCAATTTACATTTTATCTATGAGCAACCATACAAAACATGTAAATGTCCTGAAAGCAGATCAAAGCTCATTCTTCCATTGCAGAATGCTTAAAATTAATCAGGAAACATGACTTACAAATTGTACTGTGGGGCTGAATCAAACTTAGAAAAGAAATTCTGGATTGAGGCTGGCCATCTGTTCTTAAGTCATTGGAAGAAAAAAATGCCAGGTGGCTTAAGGACAGCATTTTCAGCTTGAATTAACTGCCCCGGGCTCTTGCAGCTTTAAGACTATAAGCTAAGATATTCAGATTTATCATGTATATTTTGTAGTACTTCTATAAACTATTTTTTCTGTGTGTGTCCCAAAACAGTGAATATTCTTGTTGGTACTCAGTAGCTAGAAGTTTTAGCCCCAGTAATATTCATTTTGATAAACATAGGTTGGCAGCTAACCACGGGGATGATTTAATGGGTTTTTTGGGGGGTTGCTTTTAGCTATGAACTACACACTGGGGAGGAAAAAGGGGTATTTGATAATGATAGGGAATTGCTGAACCAATTGAGTTTCCTCAGTTTAATTGAAAGGAATTGTAAGTTGATGGATATGAAAGGAAAAATTTTATTGCACTAAGTCTAAAGAAATTTAAACACGAGTAGTAGTAAGAATTAAGAGACATAAACTGTAAAATGAAAGGACAGGTAAAATACAGGTTATATTACCCTCAACTTCTTCACAACTGTTTAAACTGGAGGTCAGCATCCAAATAAATGTTTCTTATCCTGAAACAAATGTGCAAGGAAACTTTGATCAGGCACACTGTGCTAGTTCATGAATACTGATACAGAATTTTACTGTGGAACTTTAATGTATGCACACCTGAATTTTGTTTCTTAATTTTTGTTATATAAAAATTGTGCTTCCTTGCAATCAGACTTGTCACATTCAATGATAATCTCAATGTTAAGCTAACAAAATTTTTAGAATAAGTTTTTAGTAGATTTTTCATAACAGTGACTGTTCTGATGACCTGTTTTCTCTGGTAGCCACAAGCAGATGCCCAGGGAAGAGTCTAAGAATGGAGGAAGCATATGTGATTTCCTCCCCTTAACAGTTTTAGAAGTTCCACCCATTCTTACATTCCTTGGGCAATGTTCTTGTAATCTTTCGTTATCCGTTCCAGAAGAGCCAGCAAATACTTACCTATTTTTACTATGCTGTTCATGACCCTGGTTGTCTATAATATACCACTCCTTCACAGATTTTTTTCCAAGCTCAAGAGTCCTAGCATAATTAGCCACTCCTGTCTGGAATCCACTGTGTGTTTTAAGGAGATGCTAAAGATTTTTATGTGTTGTCCAGGTAAAATAACAGAGAGGCATAAATAAAAACAAACAAATAAAAAATAAGATTAAAATACATTAATGGTTTTCATCTCCTGCTGTTTAAGACTTAATTTCTTCATTGTCTCTCCTACTGTTTTCATCCATGCGTTAAGAACACAATTCTGTGCTCCCTAAGGGTCGATTTGGATTACTAAAAAACACTGATGTTTTCAATCTTACTTGTTTTGACATACCTCCCAGTTTAGAACAGCTTGAATTTGCCAGAGACCTCTGGAGATCTTCTGACCCAACTGTCCTGAAAAGAGCAGGTTGCTCAGAGCTGTGTCCAGCTGGCAAATGTCTCCATCTCCAACACCCTCACTGGACAACTACATAGTGTAATACTTGCACCAGAACTGTAGAACTGACTACCGGTATTGTGAAGAACTAAAAATAGAAACCAGTTTTCCAGTAAACTTCTTTTGCATCTTTTGAATACCTTAAGCTTCCATTTTTACGTGAATCGCTGCATGCTACTCTTTTCCACAGCTTTTAACTAACCCTGCTAGAGTTTTTATTTTCCTTATCATCTTCCAAATTTGAAAATTAAATCACTTCATAGTGTTATACATTTGAAGTTGAATTTCAAAAATTTATCTTTGAAGCCATCTTTGAATTTTGTGGTGAGGCATAGGAGTAACTCTTTGGGTTTAATTTCTTCAAAACACTCTCTTTTGGGTTTCTTAATTTTCTTTACAATAAACACAGTCTGAGTTTGTGGTGAACTGAGTCCAAGCTGACTATTTATTAGACTACTCTTAATGGATAAGCTATTGAGTTACCTTTCCTTGCCAGATAATTGCCTCATTAATTTTATTAGATAGTGAGAGTACAGGACTTGAGCATGAACAAAACAAAAAAAAAGAGCTTACTAATGCATTCCTAGAAAAAAGAGAGGTGTGATGGCTAATGCAAATTATCTTTCAATGCTGCTTTTAAATGACATTCCGAAAGTAATTCTCCTCCTCACTGTATTTACATTCTGATTCTGCTAGAAGGTAAGTTTGTGCAATTATCCTACTTTATTGTGTGTTAGTGAGCATATGAAAAGTGTATTCTGTATCTGCAAATAGTCACACTCCATTTGGCAGCTAAATGGGCAAAAGAAAGATGTGCCTCGTGGTTCGTGTCCAATGGACACGGCTTGAAAATTGAAATATATTGTTTATGAATGGCTCCTTGTAACAATTCCACTTACAGGGTGAGAATTATTGCCATGCTCTGGCCAGAGTCCCGCAAGTGCCAATTCAGATGCATATGGACAGATTAGTTGGCTTGAGTTCATTTGAGCAGTTTACTGATGTCAGTAAAGGAAGTTGCTCAGAGATCAGCAACTGTGGAGTACATTTATGTGAGCTGCAAACATCAGTGACTCAAGTCCCCGTAAAGCTCTGCTGAGGGAGCTCCCCTCAGCTGTGCAGCTCTGCCAGGGACACTGCCACAGATGTTTCAAACAGCTGCAGTTTTAATGTCTTCTCTCTCCTCTAAGGAAATTGTCCCTATCTCCTTAAAATCTGTGAGGAAAATACCAGTGTGGAGATTATAAAGAGTGATGACTAATGAGAGAGGAGCTGTCAGGGCTCCCCTTGGCGAGTTTCAAGGCCAGCACACGGCCTCTATTCTTCGCCCTCCTTGAAGTTCAGGTCCTGCAGTGTCACAGCCACACGAGTGCATGGCCCTGGGCCTCAGGGTCTGCATCCTGACCCCCACCCACTGGGTGATGTCCCAGAGCCTCCTCATCCCCAGGGAAGTTTGGTGCCTGAGGCTGCAGCTGCCCCTCCCCTGCCCTCTCTGTCTGCCGGGCCCTACCCTGCTTCTCTGGGAGCTCCTGGCATCCCTGGTCCCCAGCCCAGGCAGCTGTCAGATCTGCTGGAAATCTCAGCTTTGTCTTTGAAGTATTAAGAGTTGTGATCTTAATACTCAAGTGGAATAAAAATTCACTTTTTTAATTCAAGAAGGTAGGACAGAGCTCTCTGTAAAGTACAAATGTTCAACCCTTAATAACTTCCTTACTGTGGATACACTGGAAGTAGAAATTTGTAGAAATGAGATATACATAGCTTATTTGTTTCCAGTTTTGATATCTTATCCATTATTCAGGATGAGTGTACTGATTGGGAAATCAATACATATTAACATATCCATCTTTTCGCCCTACAAATAGGGTCTAACACAATACGTACAGTGCTTTCCATGCTAACATACTGTATCATCTGAGTCAGCCACAGGAAAACTTGAGCTATCTTTAGTCTCTTATACGTGGTAGGAGAATTTAGTTTAGTCCCAAGGTGAATGGAACGTACACTCTTGTTTGCTTACAGTCAAGTACACCTGCTTCCTTGCTCCTGGTTAGAAACTCCTCACAAAGAGCTAGATCTTAAAAACTGAAAAGAATTTTGAATTTGCAGAGATAAATTGTGTGCATTTCCATCGCATATACTTTCCATTTTCAGTCCTGTGTATTCATTATTGACACTTAACATCTGCACTCACTTTTCTTTGCACATCCAGTTTATTACACACAGTGACCTCCATCTGAGGGATGGAGATAAAATAGTGGCTCAGTCTGGCGTGGATGTGCCTACTGAGCAGGAGAGATTATTTTCTCACCTTGAAGACTGCATAACATACTAAACTCCTAGTCACTTATTTTATCTTTATGAGTAAATAAAATGCTGATCATGAAAACTGTCAGAAATGTATGCATACAAACCAGTAAACAAAATTGCTATTTGGCCCTTGAAATATGATTTTTGCTATAACCCGCAAGAGACATGAAGTGACCTGATACTGCAAGGTGTCAGAACATGTCTGGCTTTGTCTTGTCACAGTTTCAGCTGATTTTTGCTTTCATCTGGTGGCAAAGTGACTATCACTTCATATTTGTATGAAGGTCTGTGAACACCAAGAATGGTAAAGATCTGGCAAACTTGGGGAGGCACTGCCTTGCAAGAAGCAGTCCTTGATATCAGATGAGGCTGTGGGAGACAACTTTTGGACTTTCAGAATTTGCCCTAGGAGGGAACAAGGGGTGAGACAAAGTGCAATAGAAAACATGTAAATATAACTCTAAGTGGATCCCAAGATATAAGAGGAAGAAACTCACCCACTGTACACTTCACCCTAACAAAGACATAGGAGGTGAGTTTCAGACTTAACATTAGAAAGCATTTCTTTACAGACACTGGCACAAGGTTCATATGGAGGTGGTCAATGCCTCAAGCCTGTCAGTGTTCAAGAGGCATTTGGACAATGCCTTTAATAATTGAACTTCTGGTCAGTCCTGAAGTGGTTGGGGCAGTTGGACTGGAAGATCATTGTAGATACCTTCCAACTAAAATATTCTATTCTATTCTATTCTATTCTATTCTATTCTATTCTATTCTATTCTATTCTATTCTATTCTATTCCCACTTCAACTCATCATAACTGACCAACAAAGATTAACAATTCATCATAAACACCACCTCAACTCCTGCTTGAAGAAAACTACATCTGTTAACTTTAGGACAAGAGGAAGTTTGGATCATAATGTGAGAGAAAATGGAGGACTATAGGATATAGGAAGAGGTGTTCTGTGCAACAATTTTAACTATTCTTAATATGAATTGTTGTTTCCATTAGGTAACTTGGAGGACTAGACTATTAAAACAGGAATTCACATTATATCAGCTATTGCTTGTCATTCTTACTAGTGCATTCTTCTTCTTCTTTTATTCTTAAATTGTTCTTATTATTCATGCTCTAGTTTGATGTATGCAGTGTACCTCTCTTGTCAGTAACAGTATTTTATATAACACATACCATACCTTGAACTCCAGTTTCAGAACCGAGCTGAGATATGGCTGTAGAACATAGCTGCATTTGTTTGTATGATGTTGGATTTCAGCTCTCATAAATATATTTTGAAATGGCAATGCTCATAACTAGCATATCGCTGCTGGGTTGGCCTATTACTCAGTCAGTTTTCATGTCCCTAACATATGCACACCCACACCTACATATAAAATACACTTGATAAATACAGTATCATGAGGAATGAGGAAGTGATATGGTAGCACTTGTACTTTTACTCATACTCAGGTTGGGAAATAGGGTGGGATGACTGAGTGGGTTAGACCATTTATCCATCTGTCTTTATTTTGCAGGTCTTCTGTTGTAATACAGCAATTATATTTCTCTGCCATATTTACTCTAGCTAGATGTTCTCTTGTCCTTTTGTAAGTCCAAATCTTGGAAGCCCTAGGCAATCATTTCACTCTTCAAGATAAATATCTGTTTTCAGAATTCATAATTGTCATGGAGACAATCACACAACTGTTTAAGTGATATTACTGAGACCAGGGAGGGTTAATATCTTGCAGGATTAAACATTCAGACATCATGCCAGATCTTTAAGGTCCTATTCTATAATTCTATTTAAAAAATATTGACTCTTAAAAGAACATAACATGTTGGACTCTCCAACCACCCTACAAGGAAATTGCAAATATCTACAAGTTAAGTCCTGTGAATTTAACCTAATTTTCTCTACTAAATTTATAAAGATATCCAGAGTTTTACTTCTGAGTGTCATTAAATGTTGTGCCTATTTGGTAAACCTGAGCAGCTTGACACTTGTTTCATCTTGTTCAAAATCTCTAAATTGGATGCTTCTCTGTCTGCTAAACAGATCAATACATGCAGTGTCCTCAAAGTTCACTTTATATGCTGATTTATTATTTTCTACTCGAACCCACTTCTATTCAAATAATGATCATCTGGGTGATGTTTGCTGTCGATCTTTTAATTCAAGAGCTCCAGAATTAAAGGGAGGAAAAAAGACTCCCTTTACTCTCAGCAACTCCTACCTTCAGGAAAGCATCCCGTTCTAAGGAAAAGCTTTCAACTTAGGTAGTAAGGTTGGGTTTCTGTACCCAAAATCTAATACCTCTTAGCTCAGGAAAAGAAGACATCTGTTTTTTTCATGAAACCTCTTATGTCATAAGCAGAGAACTGAGAAAATCCTGGTCTCTTCTCCAAAAGTCAATTAAAATGTGTATACAATGAGTTATTGAAAAAAAAAAACAAACAGTTCTTGCAATCCTGACCTAGTGAATTAATTATGTTAGGTTCTAGGTTTTATGCTTTAAACTCCTTAAACTTTGAATAAAATCTCCTGCTCCATTCTTTGAAAAGTGATACTTTCTGCTGGGGGTCAGAGTAGCTGTGGCTGTGATTCTGATCTAACACAGGAATCCCCCTGTAATCCTGTTAGTTGCCATGCTACCACAAGGGGACTGTCTTTGCTCCACTCTTCCCTGATTTTCCTATTAATAATTTTAGGTTTCATGTTACTTAAGGAAATTATAGTGAATTCTATTTTGTGGTACTAAATTCCCTCCATGCACTGATTAAGGAACTTTAAGTATTTAACTCAGAGATATTAATCAAAGCAAACTTCAAAGTTTAGTTGTAGATTTGTTCAAAGCCACTTGAAATTGTCTGTCTTGTTGGCAAGATTCAGGAGGTCACAGAATCTCAGCAGGTCTACTCTTTGGGAAGGAATACTGGAAGCTGTAAAAATTAAGCATACTTTTAGAAATATGGGATGTAGTATTTTCTTCAAATTCCTTTCTCTCTGGGAGGGAAAACAGGTTCTTTTGAATTGAAACTCTTCTATTTAAAAGAAAGCAAACAAACAAACAAAAACAACCACTCAGACCCTGTGGAAATACTGCCTATATACAGATTTTATTCAAGGCTTATTGCATAAACTCTGGTCTTCACTATCTGGTTATCAATCCTCTGAATTACTTAACCTTGTTTAATGTGTGGTCTATTTTTCAGTTTAAAAAAAAAGAAACATAAACCTTGAGTGTCCACAAACTGAAGAAAATAGAAAAGCACTGTTAGAAAAACTGTAAATTATGATTTAGCACCTAAATCTGTTACAATTCCAGGTGGCCTCAAGGGTCTTAGCAGGTAATTGGTTCTTAACCGGAAGAAACATTCCTGTTAGGCAGAGCTGAATTATCTTATTACCCAATTTACTCCACTTTTTTATGTGGAGAAAAGTCCATGAGAGACATGGCTGGTGGCAGCAGTTAATATTTTCCTTCAGGGGAAACAAGTATTCACAAGGGAAATCTGGCAGAATGGTGCCTACATGAAGAAAAAGTTAAAATTCTATATATCACTGGATAAAACAGTCTGGTGGCTTTTAAATGTAACCCTGGCTTCCCTCAAGTCCCTTGCATACTTCAGTTGACTTCCTTGGGGACAAGTCTTCTATTTAATATTTCTTCACCTAAACTTCTGTAGCCATACTATGTTAAGCAACTAATGAGTGGGAAATTCACAAATATAAGTGATTAGAGTGTTTCTTTGAAGGAGAAGGAAGCCTGATTTTTCCCTTAGCAAGCAGTAAAACTTCATTAATATCATACTGTTTATACTCATGTATCCATAAATGACCAAACTTTACCTCTTTTTTATTACTGATAGCTTACAATCTAATACTACTTTAAGCATTTGTAAACTTGAATTTGGTCCTTGATTTTTTTTTTCTTTTATATTTTTCTTGCACCACTTCCTCCCTGAATGAAAACACTAAGATAGATTGGTAGGGTGAGCAGAGTATATAAAACCAACTAGAAGGATAACTAATTGTTTAAACCTGAAATTATTGTCAACAAAAAAAATAGTTTATTTCCTTAATTAAATCAGAGTTACATTTTGAAAATATCTGTTCAATAGCCAGTCTTATGAATATTTCTTATAGCTTGAATGTGAAAAGAGAACAAGATCAGTTTCAAATGTACCAAAATACAGATACAAACAAAAATGCCAACCGGAAGGCTACAGGAATTTGTCTTCAATCAGTGACAGGGACTGGAAAGGCAAACTCACTGAGAAAGGTTATTTAGGGTTCATGGTCTATGGCCTTGATAGCACCAACTCTCCTGCTTTCATAAGCATCAAATTTACTACATTTAAATATCTACAAAATGCCTCATAAAGATGCACTCCAGCCATCTAATTTCTTGAAAACACAAAAGTAAAATCTAACATAAGTCTTTTAAATATTGTTTTATTGACCTATTTCTAGTTTCTTACTATACTATGTTCCTTTTCAAACTGCTTTTTAATGTACACACACATTGGTACTAAGTTAGGAGTTGAGGTAAATGCAGCCTCTCCAGTGCTTTTCTAAAACTATTCCTCTGTCAAGAAAGTATCAATTATTCTAAAATACAACTGTATGAAAAATATGAAGATTGTTAGTTCTTGCATGGTTCAGATATAAAATATAATATATAAAATATAAAATATAAATTCAGGCATATTTTTTTTTCTTTTTCTTTTAAACTGAAAATACATACAAATTCTGCTCAAATATCTGAGGTGGCCTAACATAAACATGTGTAATGACTTTGGTGGGGAGTTTTCCAGAGATCCTATCCAAGAGGTACTGTAAAGAATTTCTGTGCAGGATTTATTGCATTAATGTGAATGTGAGCGAATATAGAGATTGAACTGCTTGGCTTATTTTTTCATTTTTCACTTAATTTTCAAAATAAAAATTACAAAGCCCTGGATGCCCAAAAGGTCTCCATACTTTCTACTGAACGTGTAATGTTTTAAAGAGGGCAGGAGGGAATGGAACACAGAAGGAGGTGGAAATGTGTGAACAATTTGGTTCTCAAAATGTACTATAGAAAGGTAGAACCTCAATAAGACCAGTAATATTCCTCTAATTGTCCTTCAGTTAATGGAGCTCATGAAACAAATACTGCATTCTGTCTTTTCATCTACCAGCTGAACTTTACCTTTCCTCTTCTTGAATCTACCTTTTATCATTCAAAGGGGTTTTAGACATCTAGGGCAAATAGTTGAAAGACCTGAAAGTTGTTTTGATGTGTAGTTGACTAATAATGAAGCTATTCTCTAAGTTCAGTTTGTATTCAAGTGAAATGTGTCTCATACACACCTAATTTCATAATGTACTGAAGAATGGAAGTGCGTTGTAATTTTATTTTATTATTATTATTATATAGTATTTTCTGATTCTGCTCTTTGCAACAACTGTCCAAGGGGCAAAATATTTCATATTTCTCAGGGAAATGGTGGTTACTGTAAGGATTTTAGAAACTAGTTTTCATCCTGATTGGAAGAAATAATACAGATTGATTTCTAAGGAGTAAAAAAAATACAATCTTATGATATTAGCAGACTAAATATTACTTATTTTAATCATCGTTCCAATTAAACAATAATATTAATAACAAGGAACGTCTCCATAGCCATGCTGCTGTCGTAACACACCCACCTGCCCTGCTCCTTACCCCAGATAAGATGTGTATTTGAAAGAAGGAAGATCTGCATCCTGAGAAGTCACCTGGAAAAGGTCTTTCCCCTGCCCTTAAATCCCAAGTTTGAGAGCACTCTGAGCAGATCCCCAGAGGTTTCTGTGGTCTCAAAGTTGCTGAATATCAATTTTAGTACTCTCAGTCATGCAGAAAGAGCAGCGGCTGGCCGAGACTCACTAGATGGTGCTACACAGGCACAGCCACAGGCACGGGTGGGGAGCAGAGCCTTCATCAGCCAGAAACGGTCCCTGCTGGAGCCGCTGTCCTACGGAATGCACGGGAGCATCTCTGCCCGGCAGCAGCTGGCATTAAAATGGGAGGCAAAACAGCTTTGCGAAAGTGACTCAGACACATCTGAGAAGGAACCTATGGTGTGCATTTTTCAAATCATCCCAGCATTTAAAAGCAGTTTTTGTGTCTGATAATAAACAGTTTGTTGCAGTTGCATCAGTATCCCCCTCCCTATCTTAATTTAACACTTTTTGTTGTTCCACTTTTCTTCACTTCTGTATTAATTACTTCATTATTGTTTACTCCCAGTTCACCTCTGACAAATCTACCATCTTGTCAACAGGTTGTCTTCCTCACTTTTGGTTTCTGTGTGTAGTTTTCACCCTGCCAGCTTTCCTTGGGGTCGTCTCCAGTTTCTCACTTCTACCCCACCAAGGATTGAAGCTGAGACACTTGCAAGCCCAGTTTGTGCTGAGCTGCATCCTGCCCCAGACAAGGGAGGGTGAAGTGTGTAACACCCATGTCTCTGTGGCCCATCAGAGGGTCGCTGCCCAGGAGGGGCCACCGGCGGACCCTCAAAAGTGTCCCTGCCCTTGCAGCTGCCCCTTTTCTGATTATCCCTGAACAGGACATCATCCTGTTCCCTTGACCCACCATTTGCACTCTGTTTCACTAGTTTTGGAACCATGTGGAACCACCGTGCAGCCCCACCATTCCCACCTCGTGGCTGCTGGCCAGTGCCACCAGCAGCACCAGTGGCCCATCCTCCCCCCAACAACTATTTTCTGACTGAACTTTTGGATGTAAATAACATACATTTGAACAGCACATATGCAAGAAACTCCTTAAACAAATGCCACAGTGTCAGTCAGCCCCAGCAGCTCACACTAAATCTGGTGAGCCTATCATAGCGCAAATGTTGGGTTTTACTTTGCAAAGCACACAGTACTGCATGTGTTTTTAAATAGATGTGTATTTCTGTCTGTAAACTGATAGAACAGTAACACAGAGAATTGCTACTGGTTAATAGGTAACTCCTGTAATGTTAGTTCTCTGTAGTTCAACAGGTTCTTAACTCTTAGGACAGGACAGACAGCAGCTTTGTGTTGAAGATCAGCTAGTGGGGACAGGCAGTTGAGCACGGACTTTGGTACAGGGAATCAGATTTGTAATTTGTAGTTCCGTAGTCATTTCCAAGCATAACTGATGTTAGAGAGTCCCTCCCTATACAACTTTAGGATTACATTCCTGCACAACTCCATTTCCATATTTCCATTCTTAGCGTACATATGACTTTCTGGATAATTTAGGACTGATTTTATATGAGGTGGCTGAGCCTACCAGCTTCCTCTGCTTCCTCTCCCTGGAGTTTCCAAATCACAATGCTGCTCTGGGTTGAATAACAGTGGTATTTTTGCTTTTCTTAATGAATACTATGATTATCAAAAATACTTCTTCACTGTGTCTGTGTTTGTGATAAGGCAATAAACACTTTGGAACTGCCTCTTTAAATACACAGTTTCTGTGGTTGTCTCCCTCACATTAGTACAAATAAACTAATGAAACTAAAGGGCAGAAATAAGACCACATATTCAGCTAGAGACAGTTCTGGTGGAAGAAATCCTTATAATCCCTCAAGTGATGATGGTGCTGTGCTCATTTACAGCTGCTGGGAATCATCCCCTTTACTTTTGTGACCCCTTGACTTAATGCTGTACCCTGTGAAAGTTTGGTTCTGTAGTTTAAGACATCTATAAACTCTTT
The DNA here is from genome assembly GCA_035583185.1 of Anabacerthia variegaticeps. NCBI lineage: Eukaryota > Metazoa > Chordata > Aves > Passeriformes > Furnariidae > Anabacerthia > Anabacerthia variegaticeps. The sequence goes on from JAWWEW010000041.1 coordinate 8,399,035, forward strand.
TTATTTCTCCCATTTGAAGTATGAACTTGTATCTTGGAATTAGATGAGAAGATTTAAAGAAACAAAACACAAAATACCCACTACAACATGTAATAAATATACTAGAAAATAATGTCATTTCTACTAATATCCATAACTACCAGTAATATATTGGTTAAGTAGAGTTGTTGTTAAATGTATGTACAGTAATGCATAAGCACTGTGTTGGAAATGCAAAAAAAACCCAAAAAAACAAAACACAAAACCCAAAAACCAACCAAACAAAAAAACCATCAAAAAACCCCCAACAAAACAAACTAATAGGAAACCGATATTTTACTCCACTATATGAAAATAGAAGTATGTACAATTTCAGTGACTACTGAGACACATAACATGCATGGTAGTAACATCACGTAGGTCTCTTCCACATACGATCAGTGTTAGGAATAAAGCACTTGGTTTTCTCCATGGAGTTGTGACAATGTACATGATTAAACTGTCACACTTAGAAAGTGATGTTAGCATTATGAGCATCTCAGAAGGAAGGGATCATTCAAACCTGCTGCCAGTCAAACACTTACAGAGGTTGGATTCACCTATGGTATGGAAAAATATCCATATCCTGATGCTAATCACATGAGAATCAGACTGTGCTGCAGATTTCAAGAACTCTGAGAGAAACCCTCACCTCAAGGCACCTGGCAATGACTAGCAAGAAACAGCAGTAAGTAATAAGGAACATATATGAGGAAAATGAGGAAACATGTTCATCTTTCAGTCGCTTTTGATGGACTGAAACACATGGTCCTATCCGAGACTTTATAAATGATACTCTGAGGAAAAAAAATATTTTAGCCACAAATGGAACAAATTTACATGTGAGGGATATGGGGTGGGTCACACTTTGGCTGAGAAGGGCAGGAGGAATCTTGTTGCTGTTTAACCTACTTACTGAGAGATCATGAAACTGTTTTAGGAGGTACGCCACAAAAGGAGTGACAGAAGATGCAAGGTGAAACAAAGTAAATTCTGATTAGAACCAGAAAAGAAAAATTCTTTACAATGGAAAGCGCCAAATTTTGGAGTAGGCTTCCCAATGAGTTTATTAAATCTCCAACACCGGTGGCATTCAGAAGTTCACTAGGTATATGTCCCTGAGTGGCCAGCTCTCCTTTGAAGGGATTGAACCACGTCACCTCCAAATACATCTCTGTGACTTTTTTTAAGTAAAGAAGCTGCCTCTATATTATCCTGTTTTACCTGTTCTGGCTCTGAAGAGATAATCCCAGATTACCGACCATCCACTCTGTCAGTAATACCATGCAGAGAAAACTGTGTTTACCCATGATGAGCAGTAATCCAGAGGGTGTCCAGCTGGAACTCAGGACTACAGCAGCCATAGCCCTTATTTTTACAGAAGTATTTGGTGCTGCCCTCCTTTGGTCATTTAGAGATTGTAGAATTGTTGCTCAGAGAGAATGTCATGTAAGTGGTCCCAGGGCTGTAGATCCTTTCTGTCCTTTTGTTCCTTCGGTCCAGTAAGTGTGCTGTTCTTCCAAGGACTTGTACTTTCAGCATATTTAAAAAAAAAAAATAAAAAATAGTAAAAGTACAGAAGAGAATTAGAGGCAGAGCAGTTTCTGAGGGCTGCCATGGTGGCTCAGATGGCTTGTGTAGTTTGGATGGTTTGAATAAGGGATGAGAGCTAGGAAGGTCATGAAAAAAATTGTCTCTGACTTGGTAAACCCTTTGATGGCTACTGCTGTATCTTTGCTGTGAGAGATGTGGCACAGACATGCTTCTCCTGCTCCATTTGATAAAATCTGTATTTTTCTCTCTTTTTCCCCTATGTTTGAAAAATGAAAATAGAAAGGAAAGCCCAATTTACAAACAGGGGCCTGATCTGCAGAGTACTTTCCTTTAGTGGCAGACTTACAAGGCCTCAGGAGATATTTTCCAGATGCATAACTTCCTTTAACTGATGACAAAGTCTTTGATGTCACTTATTACTTGGAACTAATTCTGAGATTGTAAGTATGTGTTCAAGTATGCAAGATGCATACACGGCTAAAAAAACAAATAAATGCCATCATATTGCTAGGGCTTTTTTTAGTTCTTGTATTCAAGTCTTCCTTCTAACTTGCATATTTATTCTTTAGTAGTTGCACTCCTAAAATGAGTGAGTCTCTCAACAGGGAGTAAGGGTTACTTCGTGCCAAGGTGACTCTAAAGCTAAAAAGTACAAATTCCCATATTCTCACTGTCTGAACTTTCTCCTACATCATAAGATAAAAAACAGGGTTAAAAATAAAATAATAATAATTAAAAAAAAAATAAAAGAAGATACAGGCATTATAGTTCATTCTTTATCCATTCAAAACAGAAGGTAGATTTAGGCAGGTATAATTAGTTTTGAATAAAATTACTTTGAGAAAGGATGGGTATAAGAAAAGGTACTGAGTTTGTCCTCAGAAATTTACAGTAGACCTCCCAAGGTCAGACTGAGATCTGGTTAGTCATATAATTTTTCTAATGGCATTAAACAAATCACATCAGAAATTCTGTCATGAGGGGATTGTAAAATCTGAGATAGTGATTGGAATGAAAGGCTGCTAATGCTGTAGGGCACAGCTATCACTGGATATAATTGCTGTAATTTCTTACTAAATAGTCATTATCCAACATGAGGTAACATTGGATTAGAGTTGTTTCTGGTAAAATATGAAGTTATCTTATGAGGTCTGCTTGTCAGAATAGACTTTTATACCAATAAATAGAAATAGACTTTTTTCCAATTTTTCAATTGAATGAGTTTAAATAAAAATATATAAATTGGAACTTAACTTGCAAATAAATCTCTAAGTTAGCTAACTAAAATCCTTGAATCAGAGCAAAGAAACTTTTGGTATGTTATGCTGCGTCTGGTACACAATCTAGAAGGTTAGATCTTTACATCTCACAGTTTAAAAAGAGTAAATTCTGATGATGTATGTGGGTTTTTTATGAAGTTACCCCAGTTTAGTAGTTGTAGGCTTCAGTGTGCAGAAGGCTTTGAATTTAAATCAAAGCAGCTAAATCTATATAAGTTCTGTATTGTAAATAACAGAGAGAGGAAAAAACCTCTTGCAAATAAATGGGGTAAATAGTTTCATCCGGAGAGATACTAGGAAGTAAATATTATCTGTGCAATGTAGGAATGTTCAATAACAAATTCTGTCTGCAACATAGGGATAAAATCAACTTGTTTAAAGTGTTCACATATGTTAGGATAACTGGGATAACAATAAAGTAGCAGTTCATCTTCGAGGCACATGTGAAATGAGTAGGCAGCAACATGCACACCCTAGAGAAGATATGTGCACCAGAAAAATGTGATACTTTGTAGCAAAAATGACCAAAAATTGGAACAGTTTCTCTAAAACGATTTCATAATTTTCATCCATGAAGGTACTATAAGCTCTGCACAAAGATATGAGCATTCTCTGACTTTGAAGTTAGTTGTTCTTTGATTTGAAAACTGTACAGATGACCTCCAAAGGTCCATTCTAACTTAAACTATTCTCTGTTATCTTCCTTAAATAAGGTAATTAGTTTTCAATACTTATTAAATGTGATAGATTTAATTTCCCTGGGCATATCAGACTTGATATGAGTGACATCAGAAGTTCTTTAAATGTGGTCTTTGAACTATGATTTGGTTTATAGACATGAAATTCCAGGGCAGACTGGAAAAGAAGTATCTGTACAGCTTTCCTGGGATAACAGTGATGAGTGGTCCCACCTATGTGGAACATGTAGGGAGTATTATTTTGATCCAAACTTCTTAGCTCAAGTCACCCTTACATTATCTACACTCTTTTAACTGTCTAGGAAAGGTATAACATGTCAAGACGTCTCTTGCAGATCTTTCGCTTGATCTTTGTTTTGAAAAACTTAGAGGCATCCCATGCATTTTAGTATTTTTCTTGAATAGTTTTGTCCATTGTGCTGTCAGATTTATTGGCTCCACCACAACTGGTATGATTATTTAGGTTTTAGTGATGATGCAGATTCCAGCTTTTGCTGTTTGTTTGTTTGTTTGTTTCTTCTCTTTTTGTTTATAAAGCTGGAACCTCCTTATGTTTCATCTGTATGGCTGTCCTGATTTGATATCATCTTCACAGCATCATGAACAGATTTACAAGTGCAGTCTTTTTAACTACTGCTATCTTATATGTTTGATCACTGCAAATGGTTTAACAGATGAATCCTTGCCCTAGTACACTAGATTAGATTTTTTGTGGGTTTCCTGATACGGCTTTACAACAAACCAGTTCTACCATTTACTTCTATGTGATCAAGTAACTTGCTTCTAAGATTTTAATCAAGCAATATTTCAGCAATTTCTATGTCAGTTTTCAGAATGATGATCTATTATGTAGCACCATGTAGAGATCTGACTTTTCAGGTTTTTTGAAATGTCCTTTCAATGCTTTTAACAACATTTCACACAAAATCATAGGAAGTGAATGCCACAAATCAAAAGCAATATTCCTACAATCATAGCCTTTTGAAAATTATTTAAACTCATAATAGTCAACCTGTAAGTCATATCACTGCTGCTGTGATGTGTCACATCTCAGAACTGTAGGTGCATATCAGATTTACATATTTAGCAATTACATTCTCTAATTATGTTATTAATGGAGACCATTATCAGGGTTGAAAAAAAAAAATTATATCATGCCATTATTTCCAGTATTATTACCAGAACTATTTTCAAACATATGTCAAGAGCAAAGTCATGAGTTATTTTTTTTCCTCTTCAGCTATTTTATAGGCAATGTTTCTTTTTTTAACAAATTTCTATGCTGATGTTCTGCTTTAACCTTCATGGACCAAAAAGATTATTCCTTTATAAAGGGCACACTTGCTGAAAGAGCCACAGCCCACAGTTTGATGTCATCTGGCTACTTCTGAGCTAGCTACCTAGAGCCCTTTAGAAATGGTTAAGAAAAACAAGGGCATGATTCATCTAACCTCTTTCAGATGGCTACTTCAGGACATGAGGTGAATCATACTCTAGAGAACATTTGTGCTCTCCACTGAATGTACAAAGAACTTTAGCAACTAACTCATAGGAAGATCATTATGGTGTGGGTTACTGAACTTGGTCTAATGAATCCTGGTCTTAGCCCCCTGATTTTAGACCTGAAAGTAACACTTCTATTATTATCATTATTATTATTATTACTGTTGTTGTTGTTGTTGTTGTTGTCATTGTTACTGCTATTATTATTATTATCACTACTATATTTATTCCAAGTTTTATTCTTACAGGTTGCTCACAGTTACTCAGAATTGTCATTTCAATTATATATTCATGGGTTTTCCTTCCTAGAAATGCTAACATGAGGTGTCATTCTCAAACTGTTTTGTTGTTTAGCAAAATCAAATATGTCACTGTGGGCCAAAGTCACATTATTCTAGCACCCCTCCTAGATGCACATTTTTATATGTTTGGTTTAGGGGTTCTGATAAGGATTTTAAGAATAATTTGGAGTTGACTCAGCTTTGCTGAACTTTCAGTATAATTTCTATGTTGATTGTACAAATTTAAGTGAGTTTCTTTTAACTGTTGCTTATGCTTAAAGAGCTGTCTAGGTAAAATCAACAGCAGGGGACTTCTGAAGACAATTTGTAACACTTTGATAATTTTGAATTAAACATAGTATAATAATTGCTAATCTTAGCTATATCTTTTAAAATGTTTTATTATTGAGTTCAATGACTGAACAATTTACAAATAATGTTATTCCAGCTTTGTAAACTGTCACTGAAATTATATTGTTCATTTTCTGCGATCAACATAACCTTGACCATTCTTTTTGCTTTCAGAAATTACTATTTTCAGGGAATTAAGGCATCGTGATAAGAATATTTTTATTTATGATTATTATCTCAAGGCATATTTGCGTGGATGTAAAGTGTCATACAAACAATCCAGGACTCAAGGTCTATGACAGATAATGTTTACAGCTAAGGAATCTTTGGAGTTCTCTTTCAGGTCACACAAAAACTGTTTTCCAGTTCAAATGAAGCACTAAAGGAGTGTTGAACTATGTTTTATTCATTTCAAAATGAAACTATGTGGAGAGAACAAATATTGCCTGGTGATGATAGTGCAACTCTATGTAGATAAGCATTGCTTTTATTTGGAAGAAACAGTGTGGAACTACAGCAGTTTATTCTCTGAAATTGTCCTACTTAAGGCTTCTTTTTCTTCTGTTTGCTTCCTAGAAAGGTACCAGTCATATTAGCATAGAAATAAACCAAAGCAAAATTAAACCCCCTTTCTGTGAAGAAACGTATATTAAAACATATGTAAAAACATATATTAATTTCATAGAAGCCCTAATGGAGCCACCAGAGTAGGAGGCATTGGAGATTCAGCTCAGGCTGATAGTGATTTAAGTGGCAGCATAGCATAAAGGTCATACCTGATTCGTAAGCTGTTTGAGAATTTCTCTCCTTTAAATATCATTTAAACATTTATCTTTTAAATATCAGAACAATTAAACAATTTGAGATCACTATCATAGGTTATTATTGTTAGGTAAAAATGTTTGCCTCCTAAAACATTTGTTGCACATTAAGTAGATGCTGATGAGTTCAATTTAGAAATCAACAAGTTTCATTGGCTTGTGAGGCACAGATGGCCATAGTGATCCTTCCATTTCTTAAGTATATTTATCTCCTTCTAACAAATAGAATACTATATAAATAGTTTGATAAAATGAAGTTAGAGATAGGAAAATGCTGCTGGGTGTCTTCTGTAAATTAAAAATCAGCCTTGGGGTCTAATGTATGTAAGCACTTCTGTAAATCCCCGCTGTCAAAAAAATGCCTTTGTGTAATTTATGGTTTTACAATAAAATACTAAATAAACCAGTAAAAGACCACCTAGCATTTCCTCCTACCTGTAAGCACATATATAGTCTCTTTTACTTTTTCTCTGTTTTTTTTGGTAATGGATTTAGGTGTTGACAGGATTAATACTTGAATTGTGGGTAACTCAGACTTATTTGGAATTGCATTTCAAATCTAACAGACTGCAATTCTTTATTTATTAAGCTGAATATTTCTTCAATATGAGGAAAAGATCTGATAAAATTTGGAATGTATATAATCTGCAGTGGAATATACAGGATAGACTAGGTCCATGTACAATGCTGCATTTGTTAGATTTACCTGATTATTTTGAGGTAAATCTAGGCTTCCTCACATAGTGCTCCAGTGAACTATGTGGCTTCAGCCTCAAAAGAGAAGAAAATAATGCCTGAAATTCTATAGGAGACAGAGCTACAGAAACAGTGGGTTTGGTGTATGAAAAGATTATTTAATGGGATCTGTTTCTCTGGGTACAGGTAAAAGTAGACATGACACTAAGTTTGGTGCAGACATTTCACTCAGTGCTCTGTTGTAGTCTTCAAGAGATGGATAAGTGAGGGTGGAGAAAACGATGTGCTGCATAAACGCTATGCATTGAGAGAACAATCATAGTCTTGTTTAGTGTTTTGATTCTGTGAACACAGACATGGTGGCTCAGTTTTTCTTTTTGAGGGAATTACACTGTTTTTCTTTTCAGGCCCCTGTTTTTCAGGGTAGTAAAACAAGTATAAGCATTTGGGCTGTGTGTTAATGTTTGTCATGAACCTCTGGTGTTATGAGAGAATTTGGCACAAATGAGAGCAGTGTAAATTAATCTGAGGTGTATTCACTACTTTTCAGCCATAACTCTGAACCTAAGGCAAACAGATGGCTGAGGATTCCTCTGAAATATTAAGTGCTTCAATATGAACATCTCTCAGGCTCTAATTTAACATTATACTTGAAGCCTGACATTTTTGTTTGTTTGTTTTTTAAATTAAAGCATAAAGGGACAAAAGCTAAGATGTACTATCCTATTCTGTAAGTTAGAGCTACTTGCTCTAATGGTGACATTAAGTTCACTTAAGCGTTCATTATAGATCCTCTTAGTATATTTATTTTTTAAATCAATCATTAGAAATAATGTAATATTATGTTTCCTTAATTTTTAATGCACCCAAATATATTTATATCTGGCTATAAAAACCTCAAGGGTAACAGTAGGCTTTTGATAGATTATGTTCTTCATGGCTACTTGCCAGCTGATCAACGTTGCCAACTCCAGCGATAGTGTAAATTCTTTACTACAATGATCTTGTATTTTTCTCAGAATAACTGCAGATACAGGGGATGACAGAACTTTCATAGTCTCTCTGGCAGCATTATCAGTGATCAATCTTTCATCTTAAAACACAAAGAGAAGAGGGAGAGATTTGGAGGCTATTTTTTTCCGCGAAAAAGAAATGCACAGAGTTGCACATTCCCATTCCTTTTCAGGGGGTGTATTTGATTAATGAGGTGCTATTTTTCTTTGATAATGGAAAAGCCTTTCCTAAAACTGTTTTACTCATCCTAATTGAATTCTTTGTATTTGCTTAATATAAAAATTGGCTTGCTATGTTGATTTTGTTAACATAAGTCATTATTTAAGTGACTAAAATACTTCGAATTTTTACACCTTTGAGATTGTTCCTCAGGTGGGATGTCCCATAAGAACTCAGAATCACAGCACTGGTCTGTACTTCACTCAGTATTGCTGTTCACTCAGTAATGCTCATGCCAAGTATACCATGTATACTGTGTCATCTTTTTCCTTTCTTTCACTAAAACATTTATTCTTTTCTGAAGAAATTACTGCTAACCACAACCATTTACTTAGGATCCTTCTGGGAGGCTGGACTAAGCACAGAAAAAAACCGCATGAGCTAGTATTTCCTACTTAGTGCATTCAAAAAACTTTCAACAACATTATTTTTTTCTATTATTTTTAAACTGTGCAAGTTTCTTACCCATTGGACTATAAAAAAAGCAGACAAAATACTTCTGTATTTCTACAGTTAAAAGTTTGATAGATAACTTTTTTTTGTTTTGTTCAACAGATTCCCATTCTGAGCAGTGTTCATTCCCTTAAATTGAGGAAAAAAAAAATACTCCGTAGAAAGAAAATCAGGAATTACTGAAGCTCACTGCTTTTTCTCTTCTAGAGATGTGCAGTGGAGACAAGATAAAAAAAAATAAAATGCAGCCTTTTGATTTTGGGAATCTCTTTTCAACTTGATGAAACCTTTCTTTCAGTAATACCTTCTTTTAATGTATACCCTTTGTAATGGGCAGTTTAATGGGTCAGTTTGGCTTCTGATCTGTTGACTGATTTCTTCAATCATTTCCAATTCTCATGCCTGAAAAGGTTTTCCAGCATTAACATTTTAACATTGCTTGGAATATTTTAGGTTTTTTTTCTTTATCTGACATGTTTAAGGGGATAGTTTTAATGAAATGTATAAAGTTTGATAATTAAGACCTAGCCACAGCAGATGGAAAGAAGATGATTATTTTCCTTTTTACTATCCTTTTATACAACTGAAAATTATTCTGTTCTCTTCAGTCTCACTTTTTTCAAGATTTACTCCCACTGCCTAATCTATTCATTCCTGGACTTCTGATCTTTTGTTGCACTTCTCTGAATTTTACAGAGTAGAAGGTATAGTTTTCACTTTGAGGGTGTCTCATTCAAGGAGAAGCAGGTAAGTTGCAAAATGGAAAGAATGTTCTACAGGTTGTTCTGATTTATGTGGCAGTAATGAAGTTTGACTTAAAAGATCATGACATTGACATGTGCAACTTATGATCCACTATGACTTCAAATCTTGGTCTGCTGCTCCCCTGGTCATTCTTTACCATCAATTCACCAGATGGGCTTGCATTATTTATATACAGAATTCCATAGATATCAAGATATTTCTTAAACTTTTCAATATAATAAAGTTGGACTTCAATATTATCCTCTGGTATATTCAGTTTCCCCCAGATCAATGTAATTTAAATTGTAACAAGAAAATAAGAAAAGAAAACAAGATATTTCCATAATTCCAAGACAGGTCTCTATGCATTGTAGCTTGATATGTTTTTCATTATTTGTGAATGAAATACTTATAACTATTCTGCAAATGTGGCTACCTATCTAGTTCTGCATCCAACCTATATCACTTTTATTCACGTTGATTTCCTTCCTAGTTTATGAGCTTTAATGGACTCAAGGTAGAACACCAACTGCTTCTCCCCATCTGCAAGGCCTACTACTGTTATAGAAGACAATTACATTGGTCTGACACATGCCAGATTCTACTTGATCTTCTAATTTCATTATTTGCCAGGTCATTAAAGTACCCTGATTATCACTCCAGTGTTTTTCTGATTAGTAAAAACAACAACAATAATAACAAAAACCACTAAAAAACCATTTCAACAACTAAAATCTAAGGAAAGCAGGTTATAATTGATGTGATTTGCAGAAGACTTACTGAATAAACTTGATCATAGGAAAATTCAGAGGTGCTCCAAAATTCTGACTGTTCTATCATCAAAATTTTCTAGGTAGCCAGGTTACACTTGAGGCATTTGTGTGTGAAAAAGATTTTCCTCTGAGAGTTGTTAGTGCCAAAAGAATGGGTTTGTTCCTGGATTATTTACATCAGTACTTCAGCAGCACTTCAATGAAGTAAAAAATGGGGCTTTTGCTCTTATTATCAAGAACCAAAAAGCTCCCTTTTATTTTGTACATCTGCAAGTATGCTTTTATTAAAAATAACTGTAAAATATCATAAGGAAGTTCTGTGTTTTTTTTTAAAAAAATATTCATCAGTGGATCTCCTAGTTTTATTTTTTATGGATTTTTCCTTGTACATAAATAATTTATGTTTTCAATAAGCATCTATTCTTCTTCATATGTACAGATTATGGTAGTTAGCTTATTTTGGAGAAGGGGTGAGGGACCTTATGAGGGTGGAAAAGCTGTAGGAAAAATATTGCTTTGTCATTAATTGTTATAATGTCTACCTGAATGCTCATGTTGCTTGTAGCTTGTGAAAATTCAGCTGAGAACTTAACTTAATCAGGGTAGCTTTTTGTAATGAGATTGTTCCCCCTGTGCTTTGGATATGCTAAGCCCAAACAATGCATTCAGTTTTGACTCTAAGCCATGATTGTCAAAACGGTGGAGTCTGAAAAATAACAATTAGGTGAAAATGTCTTACTAAAGTAATTCCTTCAGGCATCTCTTGGCAGCCTTAACTTCATCCACTCTGAAAAATGATGTATCATCACCTTGGCAAAGCTTTCAGATGTTGTGTTCCCAAAAATGAATGTAGCATTTGCATTCATTTTGCCTGTTGCACTCAGGTTGCCTTTTTTCATTATAATTTTTTTTTAAATTTACTTCTGATAGCTCTGTTCCTTCCCCATCACAAGCAGTAATGAATGTATTCATATCTTCTTTTCCAGAAACAAAGATATGTGTATCAACATTATCAGTGCATAAATGGTTAAAAGGTGCTGAAATTCATGCCAGATGCTTCAGTGACTCATTACCAAATGGTGAAATGTCTGAAAGCTTAACAAGATATTCTTTTTTTTCCTGCTGGAAATGTCTATTTACAAAGGCCTTTTTCTGTTAAGAACCATCACTGATCACAGTTCCTCAGTATGCAAAATCAACACTAGCTGAGCATTCAGCTTATGAAACAGAGCAATTTGGTTCTTCTACTTATATTAAACAGTGATTTATATAACAACCAAATATTTAGAGAAACTTAAATAAGATGTGTTTGAGAAAAAGTTTCTTAAGGAAATGGAATATGTATTTTGTTGGGGATTTTTTGCTTTAAAGGCAAATGTTAATTTGGACTACGAAAAATCTGTGATTATTTTTATTCCTTATATCTTGATTTGAAAGAAAATTAGTTGTCATTTGAAAAGAGGAAAGGATATGAAAGTTAAGTAACTAATAAAGAAACGATATTTAGGCATCATTCAGTCTAATGGGGAGTTTGGTCAATGCCTCAGCCTTATACCTGTGCCTATTCTGTCTCATTTTTATCCCACTTCCTACAAGACTATGGCTTATTCAACCAAATTAATTTAGCAAATATAGAAGAATTATGTATTCTAAAATTAATGACCATTCTTTTTCCATTCTCATCTGCTTTATGCTCTCATATATGAAACACATTCACATTCTAAATGGAGTCATGTCCTGAGGAGTAACATTGAATATCACATCGCAGATTATTTCCATTATCCTATGGACATATTGTGTAAACTGGCTTATTGTCCATTAGGACACTGGGACAGTTGAGGATGATTTCTACTTGATTACTGGTTTTAATTTCACCTGTTTAAATTCCTCTGGTTTAATTCTAATACATTTTCATTTCTAGCACCTGTCTGCAAGTGCAACTGAAGCAAAAAAATGTAATGAGTTGAGAACTCGGAGATTTTCTTTGCAATAGTTGATGAAATTAAATGCCATAATGGCATTGACATTTTTCCTTCAGCATGATACCCACAGAAGCGACTATATATTTTATATTAGAAAGGAATAGTCAGATTTTATATATTTTTATCCATTTATGCTGTAGATAATATTTTCAGTTCCCATGTTAATAGGAGGAAGCAAACTGGGTAGAGGCCTCTTTCTAAGCAGTATCACTTAGCCGTCAGACATTCCCACAATGATGCAGTGTTTAGAATACAAATGTTATGGGGAACTGTGGATCAAACAAAAGTTTTCCCTGTATTGACTTTTTCTTCTTGTAAAATTTAATAAAAATGTAATCTTCTGAATTAACAGATTGATATAAAACTCATTAAAATAGATGGAAACATATCCATTCATTTAACAAGTCTTTAGAGCAGACACTTAAGTAGCTTTTAATGCTTCTTGCTCTAGCTTGTTGTGCGTTACCTTTGTAGCACAGATGATGCTGCGAAGTCATAGAAAAGCTAAATGTTGATTCCAAGGCCACAAAATGAGGCAGTTGGAAAACCAAAAGTAAAATATTAATAGTTCTCTGTCTGTGCTTCATATTTAGGACAATATATTATTGTTTTTATTTTGATAAATTAATTTTTAACAATATTCTTTTTTTTTAAAAAAAAAGGCAATATATATTAAAACATCTCTTGATCTGGATATAATAAAAATTAACATCTGAACACTTTTTATGTAGAACAAAGACCTTACATGGTTCTAGAAAGATTGTAGTCGAAGATTGTTACATAAGATTGCACAGCAAAGTGAGTAAGAAGCCTGTGGAAGAAATATCATTGTATTGATAAAAATAATATGGTTGCAGTGGCCCTTGCTAAAAAAAAACAACATAAACCCCAACAACAACAACAAAAAACAACAACAAAAAAAACCCACCCAAAAACAAAAAAAAAAACCGCCCCAAAAAAAAAACCCAAACATTAAAAAAAGCAAACAAATAATGTTTTCTTAGTTTTGCTGCTAAGTTCTCTGAGGTGTCAGTGGAATGAATAGGAACATTTCAGTGGTATTTTGAGAGGACTGTTTAGGTTAATCCTTAAATCAGACAGGCATGCTAATAAAACTAAATGCATAGAAAAATAAGCATCCAGAGTTAACCATATAAAGTGCTGAGAGAAGAGAAGACAAAGGCCAAGCACAAAACACAGTTAAAAGAAAAAAAAAAAAGAATTGTGACAACTGATGAAAAACAATACAGGAACATTAGAGATCGTGTACCAGTGACTTCGTTTACCAAGGGGTCACCCTAGTTACCAGTTACAGTGGACATAGATGGAAATTACACATGGACTTACACAGGAATTAAATGCCCAAGTTATTTTTGTGCTTCTTAAAATGTTCCAAATATGCCCATGTAAATTAACAGTGCAGTATTAGCTATTGTTGCAATACTATTGACTCCTGGACACGTGATACTGCAGTTTGGAAGAAAAGATCCTTTCTCCCATATGCTGCAGCACATTTTGATGTGAACACGAGCATTTCTGGGGAATTTGCTTCAAAAGAGGGAGGATGACCTCTTGCTTAGGGAGGTGGGAGGAGGAAGAAGCCTCTTCCCATTCCTCATCATTGCTTGAGCAAGGTTATCATGGGTAGAGGCACTACGGATTCCGAAGGAAGAAAGAGGGTCTGGCATTATCACATGGAGTTGACCTAGGGGGCCAGAACAATGATCCTGGCAAATTCTAATCATAAAAATATAGAATGATTTGGGTTGGGAGAGACCTTAAAGATCACCTAGTTCCAATACTCCTGCTATGGGCAGGGACACCTTTCATTGGACCAGGTTGCTCCAAGCTTGTCCAACCTGACCTTGAACACTTCCAAGAGTGGAGCATCCACAACTTCTCTGGGCAAAAAAGTTCTCTTGCTCTCTTTTCCAGAAAATCATTATTCAGTTTAGACTGACTGTATTAAATATTCTTAAAGCCTTGACCTAGCAAACATTTGGAAAGACATGTTCATTCCCAAGGCTGAAGACATGTACCATGTGAATACAGAATGTGACAGGGTTGAAATACAACCTTGAGAAAAGTCCCTGAAGATGCACCAAAGATCAAAATACAAATCCTTTAAGAGACACTGTAGAAACCTTGGAAAGGAAGGAAGAAAAAAACTGGAAGTGGTTTTGGACTTAGTCTCAATTTGATTTTGCACCAATTAGAGCTTTAATATCAACCTAACTATGGAATCCACATTGAGGTCCCTCTCCACAGCTACGGTCAAGGTAATAACTGTGGCATTCAGAAGTCAGCATGTAAGTAGACTCTTAACTCAAGAGAAATTGACTTTAAAATGAGTACTCACATTCCGTAGCTATATAGCTATATGGTAGGTATTTTCTGAGTGCCCTCCTGACTCCTTGCATCTGTAGAGAAAGTTCAATTTCCCTGTAAATCATTTTGGTTTTAAAGATCAAAATACCATCTCTTTAATTTGGCACTCCAGTTAGGTGCCCAAGCAAGTATATTTGACTTTTTTCTGGCAACAAATGCATTCTGTACAGCTGAGCTTTCAAAAGAAGGTTCAGAAGGTTCCAAGGATCTCAGACAGAAGCATAAATCAATATGCTTAGTATAATTTAACTAAACTACTGCCACCAATTTATGGTCAGAGTCCCTTTGTCAGTACTTTGACAAGAAACAGTAAAGCAAACTCATTGCCAAAGAATTGTCTGGAGAGGAATGAGATGGCAAAAAATTCTTCACTCAATTTCCTCATGTCCTTCACTGTCTCTATAATACAATGTATTCACATCACAATAATATAAAAGAAGTTATATTCTTGGATTAAATGATACAGAAACAAGTATTCTCAAAATTGCTTTACATTATACTTCATCTCCAAATGTTAGGTTAGAGTTTGAAGGCTTTCCACCCTAAGACAAAAATTCTTCAAAGTCCAAAGGAACTTGCAGAGCAGCAAACCAGGGTTTAAAATCTGAGATCTGGTCCAAAAACTGGACAGAAGATAAAAAAGGTAACTAAGACTAAATCCTGTTTTATTTTTGCTGCTAGGAAGTATTCCCTTATTGTCTTCAATTTATACGGCAGCAAGAAGGGATCCTGGGTCCTGTGAGAAACAAAGGACTCCAATTTTTAAATAGTATTGTTTAGAAGGGAGACAAAGGAATTGGGGTTGTTGTAGATCTTTAACACAGAGCCCAGGTCAGTATTTTCCAGCAAACTGAGTGTGTACTATAATGTTATTATGTATTTGTGTTGTGATAACCCTAAAATCCTGAAACCTTACCTTGTGCTCTCTGAGCAGGCCAACAGTATCAAACTTCGTTTCTAATGGACTTGTGTGCCAAAATACACTCTTTGGGGATCTATATTCAGCTCAGCACAGAGCAAGTGTCTTTGTTATAGCAGGGAGATAGGAGTTTACTGGTAAGTTTATTCAACAAGAAAAATTTCAGTTAAAAACCTTGTAATTATCACATTGAGAGAAGCTCCTGATAAGTTCATTGTTATCCTAGAGCATTCAGTTAATCAAGAGCACTCAGATAGAAAATCTGGTGGGTTTTTTTTTGTTGTTTTGGTTAGACTTTTTTGTTTGTTTTAGCTTTCTTCGGTGTGCTTGTTTGTTTGGGGGGTGTGTTTGGGTTTAGTTTTGGGGGGTTGTTTGTTTTGGATTTTTTGCTTCTTTGTTTTTGTGGAGAGACAAGGGTGTTTCTGTGGGGTTCTGTGACTTTATTTTATTTTTTTATTTTATTTTTACCCCAGGATCTTTTCTAAATCTACACTCTTCCATCTACCCTTATCTTATTTTTAGCCTTATTTCCATTCTCTGTCATCACTTATTTTTATTGCCACAGTCAGCCCCAAGGTTTACACTTCGGCACTAAGAATTATTAACAGAAAATTAACAGCTAATGCTCCTTGAAAATGGATGGGACATGTCCCTGCAGGCTAAGACATCTTTTAATTTCTTCACCTGCATCGTAACTCTGGGAGCAGTAGTTTTGATTAACGTTGCTCAGTAGAGTACTGTAAAAACACTCACCATGAACAAATCTTAGACTGGGTCCCAGAGCATTCCGTGTCTTTCTGTGTTACAGTCACTTATTAGAGCAGGTCACAGACCTGCTTGGCAGAAATTGATGACCAGAGAAAGGACTGCCCCATGCCATTGTTTCTTCAGCTTCCTTGCAACACACATAAAGAAATAAAGAACAAGCTATTAAATTTATTAGCCTTTTTTTTTCTTCTTCTCATTTTTTGTTTAAGCAGCTATCCCAGACTGGTTTGTTTAAAACTGACATTTGATTTTCTGCTGAAGTGAATGCAAGTCACTCTCTGATAAATCCCCAGATAATGGATATAATATGAAGTTTCCATATCAGTTTTGCAGAGATGTTCCTGGGCACTAAAGACTCTGGTCATTTTTGGCATGCTGCATATTTAGTTCTATTCTTTCTCTTGTCCTGCATACATAGTTCTTCCCTATATCTAGTAACTCAGCCATTATATTTGTTAGAGATACAGGATTTCTGCTACTATGAATGTCATATTAATCTTGGATCTTTATTGAAAACGTTCTCTTGAGACTGTAAGGCTTGAGCTTTATTTTTTTCTCATTTTGTGTAAGAAAACTCATAGAAGTTGAGAATAGAGATTAAAAGATATGTTCCTTCTCTTTTCAGTTTGGCCAGGAATTCTGTCTGCATTTGTGAATAAAATAAAAAGTTAAAGTGTTTTTCAATTTGTTTTCCAACTTATTTTTCTGATGCCTTATGGTAAAAATTCCCAACAGGTAGAGTGTGATGGCCAGTGCATTCTGCCCTGCAACTAGTCTAAGTAGTCTGGAAGGAGTGAGAGAGCCTGGAGAGTGGCATGTAATGTGTGACAGGTCCAGCAGCTGGTCATAGCTGTACTGGACAGAGGCAGGGCTGCTCAGGGAGATCTGTCTCATGACAGCAATTTTAACGTAGAAAATCACATGCCGTGGGTATCAAAAGTTTGGGAAACATTGTCTATAGTATCTGGATGAATTAATTGGTTCCACTAACATAGAATAAAAAGATATAGCCACGATTCTTTTCTTTGTGCAGTCAAGGATTTTTTTCTCCTTTAAAAGAAAGCTAAATGTATTATTTGTGTGTTAAACTCTAGGATGTCTGAGCTTCTAAATCTTTCAGATCACATGTAGAAAACTTGATGTGTTTTTAGAAAGCCGTCCTAATCCAGAACCTGAAGAACTTGGCTCAACAAATCTTGACATCTGCATTCAGGTTCTAGTCCTTAGGTATCTGAAGACTTTTGAATAATTGAGTTCCCACTGTTCATCTCCTCCAGTGGAAAGCTATCAACAAAAAAACATTTCTGATTAAACACGACTTGGAAAAAAAAAGATGACAATTGTACCATACACATGGTACTGTCAATGAAAACCTACTTAGGCCTTTGCCACCCCACAACGACCTGAAGATTCTGTAGCTGTAAATTATCTTGGCTTATTTACTAAAGGGAATTAAGGATTCACTGGTATGAATACATACATGTTCCTGTGAATGCTTTCACAATTGCAGAAAAACAGAAGCACGTGGTGCAAGTAAAAAGCTATTTCTACAAAATTAAATAAAGCATTTTAAACAAAATGTCAAGGAGTATAATTTTCAAGAAATGCTGAGAAAGTGCAAAATGTTGATTATGTATTAATATATGAATTAAAACAAAGTATGAATACTAAATACTAAAATACATCAAGATGTTCAAAGACTGTGATACTTCAAAATAGAACAGAGTGTTTCCAAAAGGGATTGTAAACTTAATTAGAACTGGTCATAAGCTATATAAAATAATATTTGGTTTGCATCTAGCCTTTTCTTAATTTATTATTTTTCCTTATTCCTGAATCAGTTGTCGAACAATCCTTAGCTGTCCATGCAACTGGTCTGGTTCCAATAGTTCCAAAGTTTAATAAACTTTTAAAATAGAACATATCATACATAATCATTCACCATCTTTAAAGGTATTTTTAGTGGGAACAGCTGTGGAAATTTCCACAGTTGGGAGAACAAGTCAGATGAAAACTGGTAGCTATACCAGCATTTTTTCTTTGCACTCTTATGCTCTAATGTCTGTTTTCTCACATAGATCGAAATTACTGAAAAGGAAACCTGAAATTGAGACACAATTACTTACAAGCATAGTAGGAAGAAGAGCTGAAGACTGTATAGTTCATTTAGCTTTTAAGTTATGCAAGTCTCATTTTCTGGGAAGCTCTTATGTTCTACTGATGGGCAATTTAGAAAATTCTTAGATAATTTTTATGTCACTAATTGGGAACCATTTAATTTATTTGGGAAGATAAGAAATGTGAATGTGGGATCTGCATACTCTCAAAACAGTCAAGAGCCAAGAAAAAGGAGAGAGAGAAAAAAGAGACTTAAATTTCCCCATGGCAAGACTGAGACTTCTTCAGGACTTTGGTATGTCAATTAATCTCTTTGTTTTAATTTTTTTAAAAAATCAGGAATAATTATATTTTTGTAGTCTGGAAGGCTTCAGAGATTCTAAATTTAGTGGTGCTCATAAACTTTGAGGGGCTTCAATGGTGGATGTCCTAAATTAGCACTATGTGCTTACAAAGATTCCCTAATTTTCTTAAAGGTTGATAATTCCTGGCAGTATTAACTCAATATTTTCAAGGGAGAAATTACTAATTAATTTTCTAATATTGTGGAGGCAGATTAAAATTAATAAGTACAGAGTCCTACTTAGCTCAAATTACTTAATGCTTAAGTTTTGCAATGCTCTGTATTGATATATTTTTCATATTACAGACATCTAATTTAATTATAAAAAGGATTATATATGAAGTCACATAAGGCATAAAATGGAAAATATGTAGAAATATGACTTCTACAGTTCATGGAATTATAGCAACCATATGATGGATTGTACTTCATCCTTCCCTTCATGTTATCCCCACATGTTGCTTCCAAGAAAAACAAACAAATAAACAAACAAAAAACCCAACAAAAAGCCCTCAACCCAACTCAAAACAAACCAAACCAGTAAAAAAGCACTGTAGCTGTAGCCCAAACCTGAACAGTAAATCCACTTCACCTTTCTGAACACTTCCTGCAGCAATGATTGAGCAGTTCCTGCCACATGTGGTTTACTACCAACTTGCTCTTCCTCCTTAGTTAGACTCTACACATCAGTTTTGTTTTGTGTACTTTTTATCTTCTCACTGTGCCTCATTTCTTTTGTTTGTTGTTTTTTTTCAGCTAACTGGAAGCCTCTCTTAAATAAAATTCCTCACAGCTACCCAGTAATGGATAATCGGTACTTAAAGGAACTACAGAGGGGGGAGGAGGTTTATGCCATTTTCAGATTTTCACATCTTCTGACTTTTCCCTTCCTTTGCACATTGAACATTAACATGTTCAGTATGGTCTCTATGGTGAGCTAACCAGGGATCACATGTTTGATAACATGGAAGGTACAATGATTAACTGTTCAATAATGGGTGCCACACCCCTGTGTTTATGACGGCCAGGACTTGCAGACAGAGCTTCTCCCACAGAGGCAATACCATTTCAGGTTAGGTGTAAAAACTGGGGAGAGAAAGGGAAAACATAGATCTGGAATAAAGAGAGGCAGCATTGCCTTCTCATAGGAAGTCTCATCAAGGAATGTGGGCAGGTCCTCTAACCCTAAAGTTTGTTTCTGAAAGGCACTGCTGAGGGGAAGAGTGCACCTAGATAGTTATCTTGGTTTCTACAGCTGATAGTAAACATCAAGAAATCGTAAATGTTATCTAAACCAATATGCTGGATACTACAATTAAATGGCATAGTATATTTTCTTCTTTTATACTTCTCTAACACCCTGCCCAGCTGGACAAGGTTGGCAAAGAAGTTGGCACAACATTGCTAAAATAAAATGTCTCATTTTCATTTTAAGCTTGACTAGTACTTAAAGTTTATTCAGGTAAATAACACACTTTTATAGTGTTCTCACTTCTCCAGAAGAAAAAATAAATCTAAACTATTGGATGTTTGTGAATAAATCATTTCAATGCCTAAATTCAAGCAGCTCTAAAGTCTCAGATCTTGTGTATTTCTAATTCATTTATAGAACTCTGACTGGTGCCTGATCTCCACAGTGTGTGAAACCTACTCCTGTATTTATGAGTGGTTCTGGCAAGGAACAGATAGTGAAAGGACAACCTATGACTCGAGGAGAGCACATTTGCTTTTCAGAGTAATAAATTACTGGCTACAATTTCAGAAGAGAGCAGCAGTGTCTATAGAGTCCTCTCCAGGAGAGTTGAAAAATACCTCCTGAGTTTATAGCAATTTCCTTCAATTGTCAGTGATCTGCATGTAAACCAGTTTCTTTGGGACTTGTGTACATAGAGGTTGTTCTGAACAATCATGTAGCAAAAAAATGCAATTACCACCACAATTAGCAAGAAAAGGCCATTTGACTTCATGGAGTAGAATGTTCATGTTTTAATTTCTAAATGTCAGCTGTATCTTGTTTTCAAAGTATTATGCTATTCAACAAATACATAATCTCCATTGTAGTCTTATCTAATTAATAAATTGAAATCCTCACAGAGAAGAAACAGAAAAATGCTAATCTGACAACAGAGCTTCCTCTTTCTAGAGAAGACAAAAAAAACCCCAAACAAACAAACAAACAACCAAACAAAACCCAACAACAACAACAAAACAAACAAACAAACAAACAAAAAACCCACAAAACTAAACACAGGATGTTAAGACCACAGCAAAGCAGCCTGCCTTTTTATTTTCCCCAGAATAGATTTCTCACAATCTTTCTGAATATTGTAGTTTTCCAAGAAGAAGCCTTGTACCTGTTCTCTGAAACCCACAATAAAAACTGCCTATATACTCCCTGTGAGTGCATCCTTTTAACAGCTCTTTCCCCTAAAAATGGTTACATTTTTCTCAAAAAACATCATTTTCATACAACATTA
Source organism: Anabacerthia variegaticeps (assembly GCA_035583185.1). Classification (NCBI taxonomy): domain Eukaryota; kingdom Metazoa; phylum Chordata; class Aves; order Passeriformes; family Furnariidae; genus Anabacerthia; species Anabacerthia variegaticeps. The sequence goes on from JAWWEW010000041.1 coordinate 8,420,435, forward strand.
ATATAAAAAAAAAATATTATCTGCAAATTCTTTACAAGATTTCAGTAGAACCTTTAAATACTCTAATACTGCAGTGTTGCATAAAAAAGGTCAAGGTTTTTTTATTTAATTAATGTGGTCTGCTATGATTTGATTCTGAGTCTCATGCTTTTCAGTGTTCTATTCAACGCTCTAGCCCTTGGAAGAAATTTGTTGGACCGAATTCTCAGCTTGTTCATGGAAACCAAGGCTTTAAATAAAACATTTCATATAAACAGATTCAAAATGCTATCAATTCTCAATATTTTATCAGTCTTTTGCTCTTCAGGTTGTGGAGAAACCCAAGATCATCATTCCTACACGTTTATATCAGATGGGAAATAAAAATGATTCACCCTATAAAATGTCTTAAAATTCATGAGTTTGATTTTTGTTTTGGGTTTGGTTTTTTTTTTAAGAGTCTCTTGATTTATTGTGTCTGGTTTGCGATTTTTGAAGTGTCTCACTTTGTCAGTAAATATAGAATATTCATTCATTTTCTTCAATTCTTCTAAAACTTACCTGTCAAAATCTTTCTGCATATACATTCAGGTCCCCATTTAACTATCTGACACCTTCTCAGAGAAACAACCAAACTTTGACGTAGCACAGTGCTACAACTTAATTGTTCTAAATCTTTTATTTTGTTATAATAATGTTCAATATTCTTAGTAAAAAGAGTTCTCTTTTTTTTTTTCCCCTCTGTTGATTGCATAAAGCCTTATGCTCTTATAATCTTCATTGAACACCTCCTAAGGCATTTTGTACTTCAGTATCCCCTTACTGATGAAACTATCTAGTGAAGAAGATGGAAACACCTAGGATGTGCTTAAAAGTGAGAAGTACACAGATCGGCTAGGCTGGTAAGCAGCAGGAGGAGCTGCTTGTGAGAACTGCTATGCCTTTGTAGAGAGAAAAAAGTGTAGTATTTAACATAATTTAGAGGATAGCAGAGTTAAATAAAGAATCTTTTTTCTTTTTTTTAAAAAATTCACACCGTAATATCTGAAGCAGTTAGTATTCATCTTAATTGTAAAGTGTTAATAATATCAAAGGAAGAGGGAATAAAAGATATTACTGTGGAATTGACATCACAAATTCAGCCTACCATAGTGGGGAATGAGATTCATCTACCTCTTCCTCTGCATGTGAAATGGTTTTCTAACCTCTGCAATCTCTCTCTGTTTATTAATTTTGGAACTCTTAATTTCAAAGCTAGTAATATAAGCATCCTATTCTTTAGTTTGTCACAGCAAATGGAGTCTGTCCCTTACTCTAATCAAAGAGACATAGTCATACCTTTATCCTTAATTGGTTTCATATATAATCTAACCAACACACAACTGAGGTGCATTAGTAGAATCAATCATGCAGTTCAACCAGGGGAAGTGCAAAGTCCTGCACCTGGGCAGGAACAACCACCTTAGGCACTGGTGCATGCTGAGGGCTGATCAGATGGAACACAGCGTTGTAGAAAATGGCTCTGGGGGTCCTGGTGGACATCTAGTTGAACTTCCAACCTTACCAGATTGTGCTTCTGTGAAGTGCTATTTATTGATATAACATTTACAAAATTTTATTTTTCACCGAGTCTTTGTTTGGAAATTATATTCCACTAGATTTGAACATGATATAAAAACAATGCTGAAAATCAACCTTCTATACTTCAGTGTCTAAATTCAGAAAGATTGAAAAAACAGTGAAATGATTTTACAGTTGGCTTCGACTACAGTTAGGTCCAATTCTATTTGAGTAAAGTAAATATCTGGCAAACTAATTTTTTTTCTTCGGAGTTTTCTTTAGCAGTTGTCTGCAGCCTCTCCATGTATGTATCTTTTGAAAGTAGATCACTTACTAGAATGCTTAAACATATCATCAGAGGCAACTTTCTGTTACTTTTTCTTAAAATAAATATCAATGCCCAGTATCTTTAGCACTCTGTTGATTCACAGTTCTCAGAACAATTTTTCTGTCTTGCCAATAATTCATTTCTAGTATGTATTTAGGGGAAAGTGTTTTAAAACATAACCTTTTAGATTAAATGCATCAATTAAATGAAGCAAGTGTGCTATAATTACAACAGAGATACATGTATATGTCTCAGAGAAGATTAACTTAAAAGCTAACTGTGAATACTTAAATGTCAGTTTAATTATTAATGCAAAATTTACTGTTTGTCGCAGATGATTAAATACACCTCCTAGACTGTAGTTATTTCTGTGAAAATTGTAAGGTGCTTCATACCTTACTATTTGAAGCCCTCCTGATTATGCACATAATCTACTCCAGTGAGGACTTTGTCTGAAGCTGACTGGTCAGTCTTTATGCAATTTAATGTGTGGTATACCTACTTTACTGCCATGACATAAACTGTTGTTTTTCTTCAAGTAGAAATTCATGTTATGAATATTTCCATGGAAATGTATTGTTGCATATTAGTGCGAAAAAAATTTACAAGTTTATGTTTCATAAGAATTAGACCCCAGCATTTGAACACAAAAGTATTAATAGGTCTGTGTTTGGTTTGCATGGCAAGGTTTAGGAAGTGGCTACAGGGGTGGCTTCTGTGAGAAGTTTCCAGAAGCGTCCCCAGTGTCCAACCGAGACAATGCCACCCAGTGCGAAGACAGACTTGCTGCTGGCCAAGGCTCAGCCTATCAGTGACAATGGTAGTGCCTCTGGACGCACAAAGTCAACCAAGAAGGGGAAAAGTTATTGTGCAGGAGAAATTGTAGCTGGAGAGAGGAGTGAGAACATGTGAGCAAAACAGCCCTGTGGGGAAGACATGAGGCAGGCAACAGCCCCTGCAGCCCATGAAGGACCCAAGCCAGAGCAGGTGGACACCAAAGGAGGCTGAGATTGTGTGGGAAGCTCACTCTGGAGCAGGGTCGTGGCAGGACCTGTGGATCTGTGAAGAAAGGAGCCCATGCTGGAGCAGGTTTCCTGGCAGGGCTTGTGAACCTGCAGTGAACCCATGCTGGATCAGGCTATTCTTGAAGGACTGCACACCATGGAAGAGACACAATGGAGCAGTTTGTGATGAACTGAAGCCTGTGGGATGGACCCATGTTGGACAAGCTGGAGAAGAAGGGGGAACCCTGTTTGTGTGTATAGACTGGGGAATGAGAGGCTGGAGAGCAGTGCTGCAGAAAGGGATCAAGGAGGATCAAGGGGTCCTGGTTGATGGCAAGTTGAATATGAGTCAGCAGTGCCCTGGCAGCCAAGAGAGCCGACCGTGTCCTGGGGGGCAAAGCATCACCAGCTGGTTGAGGGAAGGGATTGTCCCACTCTGCTCTGCACTGGGGCGGTGTCACCTTGTGTGCAACTTTGGACACCACAATATAAGAAAGATACTAAGCTCTTAGAGAGTGTCCAAAGGAGGGCCACGAGGATGGGTAAGGATCTGGAAGGGAAATCAATGAGGAGTGGCTGAGGTCACCTGTTCAGCCTAGAAAAGAGGAGGCAGAGGACACCTCATTGCAGTCTTCAACATCCTCACTAGGGGGAGTGGAGGGGCAGACACTTACCGCTTCACTCTCAAGACCAGGGACAGGACTCGAGGAAATGTCATGATGCTGACTCAGGGGAAGTCTAGGTTTAATATCAGGAAAAGGTTTTTCACCCAGAGGGTGATTGAGCACTGGAACAGGCTCAGGGAAGTGGTCACAGCACCAAGATTGAGTTCAGGAAGCATCTGGACAATGGTCTCAGGCACACGCTGTGACTCTTGGGGTGTCCTACACAGGGTCAGGAGTTGGACTTGATGATCCTGATGAGTTTCTTCCAACTCGGCACATTTTATGATTCTATGAAGTTTGTGAAGGACTGTCTGCACAGGAGGGACTCCATGCTGGAGGGAGGAAGAGTATAATGAGCCCTCCCCTGTGGAGGAAGGAAAGGCAGAGACAATGTGTGATGAACTGACCACAAGTCCCATTGCCCACCATCCTGTGCAGCTTGAGGGGAGAAGTTAGATAAGCAGGAATAAAGTTAAGCCTGAGAAGGAGGAAGGGCCAGGAGGAAAGTGGGGAGTTTTTTTGTTGTTTGTTTTTTTGTTTTGTTTTGTTTTGTCTTGGTTTGTTTGGTTTTTTTTTTTAAGATTTTTATTACTTGTCATTATCCTGCTCTGATTTTCATTGGTAATAAATTCAGTTAATTTTTCCACGTTGAGCCTGTTTTGTCCATGATGCTAATCGCTCAGCGATTTCCCTGTCCTTATGTCAACCCGCAAGCCATTCTCCTCCTGTTCAGTGGAGGAGGAGGAGTGATAAAGCAGCTTGGTGGGCACCAGGCAGCCAGCCAAGGTCAACCCATCACAGGGTTCCACAATTTTATAACCTTATACCCTCCTTGAGGAGGGTAACATTCTGTTTGTATTACCAGAATTAGTTTGAATTTAGGTTGTTTTTAGGATTCTTTTGAATATATGTTTTGACTGGTGGATTTTTTTTTTTTTTTATGAATCCAAAACACTGCCTTAGTGAATCAATATTTTGAAAAAAAAAGAGAAGCATTATCAGCTCACGGTCAAGTAGTTTAGTAGGCTGGAATTTATTGAACAGGATTTTCTGAGGATGTAAATCCAGTCCTTTCCCGTCATGGACAACCGTATCATAAAAATTAAGTTAATTAAGCTGATCATGTTAATTTTTAATGACTAGATTGTGTTTTCTCACACTAAATGCATTGAAATTTTGTTCCATAATTTCACTATTCTCTGACAAGAAATTGTTTTATAATTTCTAGGCTAAATTTATCAATTATTGATATATTAATTTTTTGCTGTGTCAACATTGTCCTGTACCTTCTTGCCTTCAGTATGATTATTTATCTGATGCATTTAGCGAGTGCAGTCATATCCCTTTCTTCAGCCTTCATTTTACCAGGGTTAAAAGGACTGCACTCATTTAATACCAACTCCTTAAACAGGTTTTGTGATACTCTTGATTGAATTTACTATCTGTTTTATTTTGAATTAATTTCTTTTTGAACCACAATGACCATACTTGGTATTGCAGATGAGAGTAAGACCTTAAAGTCTTTTATAGTGACATTAAAAATTCTCTTTCTTTCCTGAAACAGTTTTAGGTTGTGTTTACTGTTTTTCAGAACTTTTTTGCTTCAATGATTTCAAGTCATCCTGCAACAGATATATTTACCCATGTTCTTTTCTTTTACTATTTCAGACTCAACCTGTGGACTGTGTCATCAATTGCCGTTGTTCAGCCTTAAGTTCACAAGCTATTGAATTTCACTTCATTTCTATTATTACTATCCTCAAGGTCATCCATTTTTTTCTATACGGAAGAGAATTTCCAATTCTTTTCTGTACGGATGATGACTCCAATTCTTTTTAATCAGAGAATCTCATTAACCCGCTCCTCCACTTGGTGCCAAGGACATCAGATAACATATTAAAAAGATTAACCTCAAGACCAGTTCTAGAAAAAATCTGCTTGTAAACCTTCCCCAAGCTTGTTCTTCTGCTCTACAAAGTGTTTTTCATATTTCTGGCTTTCCAATTCTCCACAAAACCAAATATCTCAATCTTATCCAATTTTCACCACCCTCAGATATTTAACTGATATCTAGATTGGTAAGATGTGCCCAACTTCTAACGAAAATGAAAATTATGAAAATGAAAATGCAGTCTTTTATCAGTAGAAACTTCAGGTTAATCTCAAATAGCACACTCATTCTTTCTTATATACTGTTACCACAGTATAAACCCTTTTTTTCAGTATGAACTTTTTAAGGAGCAAGAAACATCTGAAGGGTAAAAAATCCTTATAGATGAAAGGCAAACTTAAAGTGTTACATTGCTTTCTCTCCTGTTGACAGTGAAATGTGTGAGAGAAATGTAAAAGGAAATAATGCCTGTAGGCTTTTAATTGTGCATAGAGAGGTATAAACTAATGACTTGCAGGAAAATTCTCCTGTGGGGAACCTAAAATATGACAACTAGAACATCTGTGTCCTTTACACTGATGGTTGCCTTCTCATCTTAATCCTAGATTTAAAAAAAAATAAAAATCTTTGATACCATCCCATCTTCCCATCCCCTCTTTTCTTTTTTCCCTTCTCTCTAGGGGCCAGCCTGATTAGCAGTTTGAAATAAGTAGTACTTAGATAACCAACATGCTAATTCTTAGAAAATATAATTCCTACCTATTGACATATGCAGGTGCTCGTATACTGTAGAAGATGTGGCCCTTGGTAGCTTATGGATAAAAGGAACGTCTACTCATAGCCAGCTGAATACATGTCAAGGTCATTTCCTTTGATTATCTTGTTCAATACACTTTAACCATTCTCTCTTATGTGCTTGACTGGAAAAGGAAAAGAAAAAAGCAAGAAAGAGTCAAAATCCCAAACCTTTCTTAAAAATTAAGTTTTGTGGTGCCTAGGTTTGAGTATTAACTTTAGCTTAGCTCTGGCCTTTTATGAACTTCTGACTGCTTTATACTAGAAGCACTAAACCATTGCAGCCTTTTATTCTGTAATATTGCATATATGCAAACTAGCCTTGAAACGCCCAATGGAGTGCAAAAAGCAAAGACAATGCTTTCAACCCAAAGACAAGCAACTTCAACCAGAATCACGTAATTCGCAGATTTTGATTTCTGCTCTTTGCATACCACATTATTTTCTCAAAACAAACTTTTCACCTCTTTCTGAAGACCAGGCCATTCCCCTCTCTCTCACCCCCAATCCCCCCCTCCCCAATTGCATTATCAAATGCATTTCAAATCCTCTTTCAACTAACATCTCAACAGTAAGAGCAGTATTTGATGTCATTCTTGTTTAGTGAATTATGAGAAAGAATAGGAACAGGTCTAGGAAGAAGCCACTCCAACATCAGATTTTTTTTTAGATTCTATTGGTTGCTCTTTGGGCTGTTTGTATGGTGTAAAATTTACTTTATCTGCTTTACTTTACTTTAAAATTGTTTTTTTCACTGGACACCTGTATGCTTATGGAGTTTCCTCTGAACAGTTTAAAGATTTGTCTGTCTATGAACACGTAATGGGAACATTCAGAAAATTTTCTCAAGAAACTGCATAACTGTCGACTTACTGTATGCAATAGCTTAATTCTGTAATCTTGCATAAAGAAATAGTTGTGTAAATAGTTGTGTTGCAGTGAAAACTTTTGCATGAATTTTCTATCTAATGCAACCATCATGACCTCTGTCAGCACCTAGCACTCCTGTGCCCTGCAATGGAACACAGCTCAAGGGAAAAAGTATGGCAGTATCAGAGAAAAAGAAGCCCTGGCACAAGGTGACTGTGTTATCTCAGTAATGTCTTCAGATAATGAAAATTGCAAGGGGTTGTTTTCCCCGCACTGTAAAGGACAGGGTAAATAATTAATTACAGGCTGGAAAATAGCTACAAGAAAAACTCTTTATTAAGGTAAAAAGAAGGTCCTGTTCTTTGCGAAATTTTCCTTCTGTCTGCATTTTACACTTGCATCATTAGAGTGTAGAAGCCAAATACTTGTGACCTTTGAGCGGAGTTTGGAATAGACGGGTTAAATCTGCTTTTAAAATACTTTTTCCTTCTCCTAATGCTCCTTCCAAACTTCATTTTCTCTGTGATAGCGCTCATTTTGTAGTTGACGGATGTTCTTACAAAAATGGAGCACAATGATTGTCTTTTTAGAAAGTTGTGCAAGTATTAGTAATATTTCCATTAATTACAGTTCATTTGCACTAAAAGTTGAAATGCATGGCAAAGTGTATATAAAAAGGGACATAAAAACAATCAAGCAAACAAATATATCTTCTTCACAGTGAACTTTTCAGACCTGATCAAACTTATGATCCTTTCTTAGGGTAGAGCTCTAAGGGATTCTTTTCTTTTAAGTTTGTCATTATTTAAGTATTTTCATCACTGTTAAGGAACTGAACATACTGTTCTCACAGATGACCACATAGCCCTAGAAACGGCATTACTTTTCTTGTCATTTATAACTATGAGACAATTAACAGTAATGAGTTTAGGAACATTCTATCTCCACAGCTGAAGAAAGTAATGTATTTTCTCCAGAACTTGCCAGATGAATCTCTGAATCATGTCTAGGAATACTCAGTGTATTTACCCCAGTTTGGGGCAAATAAAACCTTTGATTTCTTGCTTCTAATAGTTTAGTAAAAGTGGGTGAGCTGGGTAAGAAATGGAGCCAATCCTTACTGAGATTAATTCACTATGTTCTTTTACAGAAAGCATATTGAATTTGACAGACAGTGGTAAAAGAACTTGCCTAAAATATTAGGACCAAGTAAATAAACTCCATTTACAGGAAATTTTTACATTACAGGGAAACATCAACCAAAGATATATTACAATAAATCATAAATATGTACTTACTTTTGGGAAGAGAGAAGGGGATATTTTAAAAGAGTTTGTTAATGAAGAGTTAAAATGTTTAGAGAAAGGAAAAGCATTTGTACTAACAGCACAAGCAGTTGTCATGGCTTGATTTTGTTTACGCCTCTGGAAATGTCTAGCAAGCTTGCAGGCAATTGAAAGAAACATGATTTATAATAGATATAAAAAGCAAAGTTCCACCTTCAAGCTTGAAGGCAGGAAATAGGATTGTAGCTAAGCATGAATATGCTTCCCAATTTGTGCTTCATTTCTTCTGGTTAATCCCATTGGCATAAACGTGTTGTAATCTATGGAGGAAGTTACCTCATAATGGCTTCCTGCAAATTGTCAGATTTCCTTTACAGCTGAGGCTATAAGGCTGCTGAACAGATCCCTGTATGTTCCTGAGGGTGGGGGGGGGAGTTTCTTCTGTACCAGAATTATCTGATGTCCCATCACTCTCTACATTATAGCTCCTTCCCTAAAGTGAGTGCGTAGGGATAGTCCATGGATGCTGGGCTGTGTATCAGGGCTCACAAATCATGATCATGTTCATATGGTTTAAGGACTAAGGAGAGTCAGTGGGATCTTTTGCTGATCAATGATTTTCAGTTGTAGACTTCTATTGAATTCAAAAGCCACCTGCTGGTGTGTCTCTTTTGGGAAGATGTCAATCCAATTAACTGTTAATAGGTTCAGCGCTTGAGAAATGAATGTGTTTAATCAGCCTTATTTTGCTAGGACATACAGCTCCTGTGTTTTCTATTTTTATCATTAATTAGGAAGCATTTGGTGATAGAGGGTATGCAAGTAAGTGCACCAAAGATGCAGCTATGTCAGCTGGCATTTTTCTGATTTTTTAATTTAAAGTACTGAGACATACTATAAGAATAAAACTACAGATGGATATTTAAAAATAAATACTAATCTCTTTATAATTCTGAATTAATTTTAAATGTTACGTCTCTAGGCTGAATGGATGTTTGAAAAATAGAAATAACCAGTTAGAAAAGTATAGTATTTTTTTCCAAAGTTCTTAAAAATTTTGACTAATCACTTGTACATTATGCTTATATAATTATAAGCATAGTATACAAGTATACAAGTACAAGTACACAACCCTAAATAAGCAGAAGGAAGAATAAATGAATTGAGACGGCAATGAAAAAAATACCGAAGGTACACAAGTTAATAATAAAAAAAGACTAACTTAACAGGATACTAAAGTCATTCTCTATGCTTTATAGTTCCAATAGATTTTTATGAGTAAGTCTTGCTGAACAAAGAATAAAAATGGAAAATTGGTATTTAGATTAAAAATATATAACACTTAAAGATAGTAAAGTGGTGGAACTGTGAAATTTTATTTCATATGTTTTGATCATCAAAATTCTGAAATGTTTCAACCAGCTGTATTGCTTCATATGTTGGCAAAGAGATACCATGATTTAAATGTTAAAGATACAGTCTTAGCTGAGATATCTTTGGAAGAGATTATCAATGAATATTATTTTTTTTTTTAAAATAAGGTATTTGGAATATCCCGGGAAAAGGTATATTGTTCAGGAGAGATACTCATTAGTGAAAAGATGCATTTTGTTTGTTTATATGCATGTAACAATACTTCTGTTCCTCAAGAGGTCTGCAAAATGAACTTTATATCTGTTTTCTGCAGAAGTAATACAACTTTTATCAGAGCCAACAGAATAACACTAAAGGTTATTCTAGAAGGCTGTTTCAGCCAAGTGACCCCCTACTTATGCAAAATAACACTTCCTCACAAGATACCCTAAGATTACTCTAGTATAGAAAAATAGGAAAATGTCATACAAGGGCAGATACAGGAGATGGAAATGAAGTTGGTTACTGAGATTTGCTTTAGTTCAGGTGCAAGCAGAGATCACTATGTCTTGCAAAGACGAAGCAATATTTACCTTGGATTTGAAAGGATTTTTTAAAATGTGGAGACAGAAAAGTACCGACTGCCTCTAACCTTGTGTTTTCTCAACATCTGTATCCAGACAGATTACTTTGTAGAAAAATTAGGACAAACTTAAGGTAATGTGGAACAACACTTGCATACACAGAATTTCTGCTCGTATTTCTACCAGTAACAGAAGTCTTGTATTCAGCCACCAGATACTTGACAGCTCTTCCTATCTGCTTTCATCATAGATATTACAGCTGAAAGCTATTATAATTATAAAACAAACACCCTGGTAACCCCCTAGCCTCACATCCATGGACTTCTCCCAGTAAGCAGCATAGGATGGCTACCAAGTTTTGGAGGAAAAAAGAGTTTGCACATGTGGACGTGAGCCCTGCTGTGCCAATAGGCATCGGGGCCAGAAAGTATTATATTCAGTAATATCTATTGTGCCTCTGACAACTTAATTGTAAGCAATGAAAAATATCTTTCCATTAGTCTAGCAGGCTAAAATAATTGTGTGAGCATAGAGACCTATTTTTAATACAAGCATTTCAGATGGAAGTCTTACCTTGGCTGCTTACAGTTTGTCTTCTGTAGTAAGTTTCTAGATAAATATTCACACATAATGAGGACTGAAACATATCCTTATGTACTGTAAAAAGTAATAAATATTGAAGTTTAGAAGTAACATAGATTACTAGTGCTATAATTCAAAAAAAAAAGAAATTAATCATTTTTTTAGGTTACAAGTAGCATACTACACTAAACTTGTGAAAATGGTCTAGTTCCATTAAGATTTTTATTCTGTAACTAACAAATAGTGCAGTATTTTAGTAGGTTGATCTGAGCTGGTTGGCAGACACCCAGCCATTATCTTCTCCCTTCTCAAAAAGACAGGGGAGAAAATTAAAAATCTTCGGTCCATGATAAAAACAGATCACTTCCTAACCACCATTGAAGTCAAAACAGTCTTGATTAATTTAATTTACTGTCAATTAAAATCAAGCTGGATAGTGAGAAACAAAGACAAAAATGCAAACACCAGTTCCCACCCTTTTCCTTCATTTCCACTTTTCTAACTCCCCCACCCCAAGTGGTGCAGGAAGGGGAATGGGAATATTCACTGGCTTCAGGGCTGGGTCTTTCATGGGCTGCAGTGTGGATATCTCTGGCATTATCCTCTCCCTGGGCTGCCAGGAAGACCTGCTCCGATGGCTGGAGCACCCCTTCCCTGACTCCTCATCTTTTTACACTTCTGCTGTTCACTCTTCTGCCTGTTTGGGCTTTCTGCCCTTTGTTAAGCAGGTTTTCCCCAAGGCTCCTCCTGCTTGGCTGAGGGGCAGGGCTGTGCCTGGTGTGGCCAATGGGCTGGCTAGGACTGTCTGGGACCAGCCATGTCCGGCGTGGGACAACCTCAGCCTGCCCTCACAGAGGCACGTACAGCCTTACAGCCATTGCCCTGGTATGGGTGCTCCACACAGGTGGGTATGACATTGAAAGGAAACTAAGCAATTCCTTTGAATAACATTATTTAAGAAAAATAGGGGTCCATAAGGTGCTGGGGAAGAGGGTGGTCTTTTAGAGGTGATGGAAGTAGTCTGAAAGGCATACAGTGAGGATACAGCTCTGAGTACAATTTACTCTGTGTCACAATAAGCTTCATAGTAACAGAATTCAGTATTTTCTGTTTAGACCTGCTCTCTGCTATGTTTAATGAAAATGTATGTTATTTTGAAGTTAAAGTTCCTGCACAGTTACCTAGACGGTATGGACATTCAGAACCACTTCTGCTAACATGAAGTCTCCAAGTGTTTGAAGATACTGGATGTGTTTTGTTGACAAATTCAACATGATTTCTGTGGTTCATGTACCATCAAAGCACATGGGAAGCGAAATTTTTAAACAAAAGTTCTGAGCTGGAGAGAGAAACTTAATTTTGCACTTCTTGATTTCATAGTTTGGGAGTTTCTTTCCTAGTTATCTTAGTGGTCTCTTACAGCCATTGCAGTGAAGACAGAGATTTGAAGAAATTGCTTTGACTCTGCAAAGTGCGACAGACTTGATAGCTACCAGAGTGAATTTGAACATGTCAAGGTGGCAGCCATTTCCCTCCCAGTGAACTGTAGTATTGATCCAGACCTGACTCAAAGAAAATGCATAAAACCCATTCTACAAACTCCAGAGACAGGCAATCAGCAGATTCGGAAAACCAATTTGAAGCTACTACTTTCAACATAAACCTCCTAAAATGGCCAGCAGACTGTTGAGGTGAAAACGTGTCACACAAAGTTTCAGCATTCCAATCCAAAGTTGATAGCTTGAGTCAGAGGAGACAACTGATCAATTACCTGGCATGAATAATGATGGATGATCAGAAACTTTCTTCAAACTATTACTCAGCTGCTGAACTGTGTTAAAACATGACATTGTTAATGAATGCAGTGTGAATTATTTGGAAAAGCTCTTGCTTACAGACAGCAAGGACATTTCCCTTGCCCAATATGCATACATTTTAGCATAATTTATCTTTCATGTGGCTGTGTAACACATGGAAAGGTCATTATAGGAGTTAAAGGACACCTAAAGTTTGTATCTTTACATTGTAGTAGTCCAAAATAAGCTTCAGCCATGTGATTATGAGATCAGGGAAAACACTACAACTTTTTACAGGAATTGTCACAATATTTAAATGTTTTTTACATATTAATGGTTAATTTGCTGGCATGTGTGTAATGTGAGTTTTTGTTTTGTACAGGTATACATATATATGGGTATATCTTAGTATTATATAAAACAGGATGAAACTTAAGAAGTATTTCAGCAATAGAATAGCTGTCTCTAAAGGATTATGTACTGGTCATGTGGACAGTTTTGTGTCACAGTGGAAACAGAAGTTACGTCATTTGAATCTTATCTTGGGGGCTTTCATTCCAATGCTGCCTTTTTTTCTGTCTGTAGGAGCTTCTTAAGACCCATCAAGAATATGTAATGCCTATTATGGATATGTATGAGGGAAGCTGGTAGAAATAAACAACCAACCATCATGCTAAATTTCATTCCACTTAAATATAACATAGCAAATGCACAGACCAATCTATATATGTGAAAGAAAGCTGAATAAATCCACCCAAATGCTAGAGTTACAGTAAAGGGAAAAAACCAACCAAACAAAAACAAACAAAAAAACCCCTCTCCTCATAGACATTCACAGAATCAGCAAAGTAATCTTAATCTATAATCCTCATGTGATGTAATCTGCTTTTGTCTATCGGCAGAAATCATGCTAGGTCAGCTCATTCCAGTTATGCTTTGGGTTTGTTCTTTTCAATTCCACCAACTGAGACTTGAAGGGGAAAAAATGAAGTAGATAAAAAATACTAGAGTCTGAATATTAAAAAGCTTTCCCCCTTCAATGCACTTAAGAGTTCACAGAAATTGGCAAGTAATAAAACAGATTTTGCTAGTTGTATAGCCATTAAAACTTTTTTTCTTTTAAAATATGACACTGATAAAAAACAGTCCACATAAATATGTTGCTAACTAAGTGAAAAATCCCACCCTGCCCTTTAGTTTGCTTGAGGAATGGTGATTATCACTTCTAAGAGAGTGTTAGAGCCCAGCTCAGACAGGAAAGGTAAGTGTGCACTGGCAGCTGTCCAGAGCTGGGTTTGTGTGCGAGACAGTAGGGTATGTAGAAAATGGGGTTTGGATTGGGGCCAGCTATGGTCTCTATCATTTTTGTTCACATGTTGCCTGTAACTGCATTGATTATATTACTGACAGTTTTCTAAATTAAAAAAGACTGTTGGAAAGATTGCATAATAAAATAAGGTATAACACTGATGTATTCCTGCCCAGAAAATAATGGTTTCCTTTGCAAAATGTATCTTGAAGAGGCTAAACCTTATATAAGATGGTTATGTTATAAAACAGTATGTGGAATCAAATTACTCTCCTGCTACATTGAGTTGGAATCACTGATTTTGCAGTCTGTGTTCAGTATTAAGGGCTACACAAAATACTCAGTTGCGCCAGGGAGGATATGAAGAGATTAGAGAGACTAATATATCACAGACTAACCTCTTTGCTCTGGACATTCCCAGGGACACAGGCAATTCTCATTCTACTGCTATCTGGAGCCACTAGATATCAAAACAAGTGAAAAGGAATCAAGATTGCAAGGAAAGCTGAAGTTTAAGGTAAGCAACTCTTTTATTAGTTATAACTTTTCATGTTGAGAATCTTTTCCACATTGAATTGTGATTGTAAGTACCAGCTACAATCTTTTTGAAAGGAAAAAATGAAGAGAACCTCAGGGGCTGAATAGTTACTAGCAGCAACTAACTCACTTTTCGTTTTACATTTCTTTCGTGGAATTCCTGAGTGATAGTACTGTTGATCTCAACTTTATTTGAATCATGGTAAGAAAGATACTTGTAGCAAAGAGGCAAAAACTGGACTATTCTTAGGAGTTGCTTATTCCTTGAAAAATATCAAAAGCTTGTATAGATACATAAAAATCACATGCTAGAAAATATAGGCAACACAAATACTTTATTTTCATTGAATCATATAATATGTTAAATAGTAGTGTACTCTTGTATAACATAATCTCTTATCATTTTATTGTTTTATAAAATAGGTTAATAGTAGATAATAAGTTCCAATCAAACACCACTTGTGTGGCTTTCTTGGTTGTCTCAATGGAAGAAATAATCTAGATTATTTTCTTAGTATTTTCAAGATGTATACATAATTGTTTGGGTTATGCTGAAAATTCTGTTTCTTGTGCGGATTACCTTTTCTGACTGTGTTCTTCAACAATGGTGTCAGCAGTTCTGGGAGGGGCTTTAGATCATCATGAATACCACCTATAAACAAACAGTTAAACAGTAACTTCACACTGCGGAGTGAGCCGTGTTCTAATGTTTGCTTAAGGAAAGACAAAGAGAATGAATTAACAATTCTCTAAGATGGGAGTAAAAACTGAAGGAAATAATTACTTCAATCCTACTGTTGCAGGCTTAACTGTTGTATTATATTCTCTGTAAGCGTACGTAGAAGGGGACTATCGAATTAGTCATATGGCTAAATGCTAATCTTTTGTATTGCTAAACTTTCATGCACGTAGGATAGATGGTCTTAAAAATAGTGTCAGGTAAGGTATTTTGATCTTTTTGGAAAGGACCGTGAGCCTCATAGCTGAAGATATTTAGTAATTCTAGAAATTTCTAGGTTCTTGAAAATGTCTGGTGAAGAGGTATTTCATTTGCCTTTTATTAATTCATTAAGTAGTAAATGTGAACAATAAATGCAGTTCTGATAAAAATTTATTAAAGGCACAGAGCTTTAAGCTATTTATAATTAATTTACAGAAAATTTTCTTAAACGTTAATAAAAAATGAGAGTTCTTAAATAGAAATCAATAGAAGTCACGTGACAACAGTAGGAGTTTAAATTGAGATGGCCTTTGAAACTCCTATTTTAATGTTATATATACACATGTTGACACTGTTAGGGAAATTCTATGCTTATGCCTACAGTGTTTTGTCCAAAAATACTGATTTTTAGCAGTTAGGTTATTGTGTATAAATATCTTTTTCTCTTTTCTTCTTTTTTTTCTGCTCAGGCTTCCTATGGTTTTCCATGGTGCCTATGGGAAATTTGAAGATGAGAATACATAACTGCTCAGTTGATGTTCTAGGCAGTTTAGGGCAAAAATGCAACAAACAAGGCAAGGTGGTAGTCTACTTGTATTTGTGTGATCCTCGTGGTAGCAGAGAAAACATTTCTATCAGCTGAATAATTCAACACTTCATAGCTCTATCAAAGGCAAGTGAGTCAGGAACTTCTGATGGGGAGTTAGGAAAGGACTTAAAGGGAAAAAGATTTGAAAAAAAATAAAATTTAAAAATGTAGCTAGTCCTTAGGAAGGAACTGAGTCAGAATTATAGAAAGATAAGAAGATACAGAAATAGCTGTAAGTTCAAACCTGAGAATACGGGCAGTTGTTAAAACTTGGTCTTTCAAGAGTTTGGATTAATTGCTCTGGAATTATTTCTGGAAGGAGACATCTTTAAGAATTTGAAATTCTAGCTCTGTTGTAAATTTCATTTCATTTATTTTATTTTATTTTATTCTATTTTATTTTATTTACTATATTTTATGAATTTTTACATAGCTAATACATAGCTAGTATGAAACATTGCTGTACTAGGATTTGTCTACGAAATTTTGATATGTAAATGAAATTGGGAGAGAGTTACCTCTTTAACATGAAGGAAAACATTTAAATATAGAGCAATTCTTCCATTAAGTTTTTGCTGCAGGCAAACCCAGAAAGTATCCTACTGAAAGGCCTAAAAACCATTTAGATCATAATTTAAAAAGATGAATTTTAGATTTAAAAGTCACTTTTCTAGGTTGACAGAAACAATATGAAGGAAAAGGGAGAACATCAGTTTATTTAGCATAGAGCTGTAAGTACATATTTCCTCTTAATCTTTGCATAAATCCATTATTTTAATAATAAAATGTTTTTCTCTTCTCTACAGTCATAAGACTATTGAGAACTCAGTCAGATCATGCCCCACCTCTCCCCTGAGAACCTGTGGGGAGTGCTTGGCTGCTCTTTGATTCCCTTCTTTGTGGGCCTTCTGAGTTAGAGATGATTACTTTTACTTTTATTTTTGTAAATGTAGTACGGGTGTTGAGGGAATTATAGATAGACAAAATGATGACTTGAAGATACTCCAGGGCAGGGGAGGAGGAAGGAAGAGATCAAAGTGGGGAGAGGATCTGTGTGGGAGGGAATATTTGCTTGCTTTACCTGAAACTGTAGATTCATCTGTTCTCATATCCTCAGAACTTCTTTGTGTGAATTAGTCCAAAAGACTTCAGGAACTGTTATGAAACTCCACTAAATCTTCTACAACTCTAAGCATCTCTGTGCTATATGAGTGAGCTCTTTTAAAGTGGAAATTCACTTTCAGCTGGTAAGAGCAAATCTGAGATGCTCAGATCAATAGATGCAGTAGAAAAAAATAGCCAAGCCCAAATGGTTGAGGTTTATTCTAAATTGGATTAGTTTATAGCAGTAATTTAAAACTCTTTATGAGGGTTTTGGGTTTTTTTTAGCTACATACTCCTTTTTATTTAACAGTAAACTAGTAAGAGAAATGAACTGGATATTTTTATTCATATTGTGTTTGCTGCTGTTCTATAATCTAATCTCTAAAGTGACTGTATTCTGTTGTTACTACTTTGGAAACCCCTGTAGCTGAATTAGATCCTAGGCATACATGTAATTGTGGTACTATATTACTGAAAAGCAACAAGGTTTTTTTAATGGTATTCCACTGAATTAGAGAATGCAATGCAGTCTCCATCCTGAGAGGTATTCAAAAGCTGCCTGAACACGTTCCTGGGCAATGAGCTCTAGGTGGCCCTGCAGGAGCAGGGGACTCGAATGAGATGGTGCAGAAGTTCCTTCCAACCTCAGCCAGTCAGTCATTCTGTGATTCTGCAAACGTTCCAATAAACCTGTAAAAATATGCTTCTGCCACGAGGCACAAGAGTGGCTTGATCATTTTCCAGAAACAGCATTTGAAACAGTTCCTATAGTCCTTTTCCTCCGTGCCTCAAACTGTTACAAAGACTTTTCTGTGAAGCTTAGAATGTGTTCTTGATCTTAACTGCAGGTGTTATTTGCACTGAATGTGTCAGTCAGGGCTTGTACTGTTAGGGAAGAGAGCTTTATAAGAAAGGCTTATAACTTGATCTTTCAAGAAGACACTGAGATTCAGTTGAAGACATGAGGACATCTAAATTTCAAGCAAGCTGGTTATACAGTTTCCCTAAAAGCTGGCTAACTTTGTGAGGTATACACTGCTCCCCTGAGTTATGTGCCCACAGATAGGTATGTAATACCATATAATATGCCTTCTGGTAGGGTTGGCAGGTATGACTGAGAATCTGTAAAATAAATTATAGATCTTGTAAAAGATCTCTGTCTCTCTGCACTGGCAGCTGACGTCTTAGGTAGCATATAACCTGTTTATGCAACTGTTTATGCAACTGTTCACCTGATTCCCCCCTTATGGTTTATGGACTGGCTCTTGTCCAGCTACCATGAGAGTCTGAACACTCCGCTCACATGTAGAGTTTGTCTGTGGGTCATTAAATGTAGGCATCCTGATTTAGTTAAATCTTATCCTAGAACCCAATTGCTGAGTGTGAAAATGATAAGGTCTCTGAAAATTTGAGTGCTTATTTATAGAGCACAAAAACTTAAGAGAAGTGGACCTTGGGTCCCAAGGGAGTTTTCCTCCCACTCCACTAGTGCTAAAGCTGCTGTGCTTCCCTGTTTGAAGTCCACCTGGTTGCAAGGCCAAGAATGTATCGTCAGTAGACCCCCCCATACACGTACGAACACACACTCAATAAATTCCCTTAGTAAAAACACAGCCTGCAGATGAATTTGTGAATTGTGAATCACAGAAAATCGTGAGAGACTTTTATGGACCTCCCCACTAGAGAATGTGAGATTTAAAATTCTTAAAACCATTAATTACCACTGTTAGAATAAGATGTGACACTATCCCCATATAATAGTTAAGAAAGCCTCCTACACAATGGTATACGGTTAATCCCTAGACATGATTAACTTCTAGTAGCTACCTACAGGTATAAAAAGTCTCTTTAACAACAGAAAGACTTGATTTCTTAAGCTCTGGGTCACCTTTAAGGTTTAGCAACTTGGTGAGGAAAAAGGGACTGCTGCACTGCCTGATGATACAGGCCACTGTAACATGCTTAATTATCTAAGATACTGTAATTATCTATAGTACTGTGAGAGTTAGAAAAGTGTACTGAGTATACTAAACATGGTGGTTTGGGACTATACTGAGTTTCATAGTTGTTTATTTCATTATAATAAAACTCTTCGGCATACAGACAAAAAATTATAAAAAACATTGCTGTTTTTTTGTGAAGTTATTGGATGCTTAATAAGAGAAGTTCTCTTTCTGAAATGGAGATTCCATGTGCAAATGTACTGCTGCACAAGTTGTAAGACTCTAATGAATCTGCACATGGGAGTGCTAAGTATTGTATAACCAATGGTATGTTATATTTTCAAGCACTGAATACTATGTATGATGTCCTGTGTGATATTAGAACTATGATAAATGACAGAAAGATATCAACTCCACTGGGTGCTCATCCACATTGACACCAATGACACTGCCAAGGAAGACCCTAAGGCTAGCAAGTGTGACTAGAGGGCTCTGGAGGCAAGGGTGAACGGCATGGGAGCCCAGGTTTTGTTCTCAGTCCTTCTGGAGAAGAGGAAAGGTTTGGGCAGAGGTAGATGCGTATATCATGAGAACTAAGGGATATCTGAGATTAGTGGGGTCCATCACATGCTGTGCTGAGATGCATGGAAAAAATGGCTTTATGAAAGACTAGCATGAAGAGAAAGGGTGTTGCTGCTGGTGTAAAGGAGCCGATTTAATGTGAGAAGGTTATCTATGGCAGAGGCAACGGTGTAGTTGAGAGCTTTCAGATCAGGAGAGGCTGGTAAATGTGACATTGTGGCAGGAGTGTGTTACAGACACTCCACATGTGGGTGAAGTGAACAGCCTTCCTTACACAATTGACCAAGGGCATAACAGCAGGACATATAGAGACTCAGAAACCTCTGTAGATTGTCATGTATAAATTCATAATAAAAATGTTGTATATGACAAGCAAAGGTGATGTACTCCTGTACATCTCTACTCATGGCCTCTGAAGAACTTGTAGGGGATGTGACAATCAATGACAGCCAGGCTTGGTCAGTGACCATGAAACTGCAGAGCTCAGAATCCTGAGGGGAGTGAGGAAGGTAATCAAGATTGCCTTAAGATAATTAAGAACAGAGATCCCAATTTTCAAGAATGTAGACTTCAGCTTATGCAGAGAACTGTGAAGTATAATCTGGCAGGAAGCAATACTGAAGGCCAAAGGAGCTCATAAAAGACAGCAGACCTTTAAGATCAGTCTCCTCCTAACAAAAGAATGATCCATCCTAGTACTCACAAAAACTTATATATCAGGAGTCTGTCTTGGTTAAACAAGGACCTGGCTGGGGTCCAGTGCAAACAGAACATTTATAGAAGAAGAAGCGAAAGCAGGCTAAGGAAGAATTTAGAAACATTGCTTGGGTAGGTACAGATGGTGTTAGGTAGGTCAAATAGTGGAAGAGGATAAAGTCAGTGATCTGAGTCATCTCAATATATACAGATCCATGGAACTATAAGGGATGCATCTGTGAGTACTGAGAGATTTGGCCAACATCATATGAGGTCACTCTCAGAAGTCATTGAAAGGTTGTGGAGACTGGGGGAGTTCCCTGGTAACTGGGGAAATCAAAATGCTACAACCATCTTCTGCAAGAGCCAAAAGTGATACCAGTGAACAAATCTCATCTTTGTTCCTGGAAAAATCATGGAGTGAGTCCTCCTATAAATCACTTCTGGACAAATGAAGGAGATGGTGGTGAATGAAAATAACCAGTATAGATGTACTGGATGTATATTATGCTTCGGCCAATTGGATTGCCTTTTATAATTAAAAGAAACCCTAAGACTGTGTATGAGGGGAGAACAGTAATAGGGGTCTTCAATCTTGATTTTAGCAGGCTTCCAGTCTGATCTCCTATGAATCCTTACTTTGCAGTCTAGATGGGTGAAAACTAAATTAATGAAAATCTGTCTGAAGGGTCAGATCAAATGAAGTTTTTCTGGGGTCTGTCTGGGACTTAATCCTGTTTAATATGTTTATTAACAGTCTGGAGGAGGAGAAAGAAGGAGGAACCCTCATCAAATTTTTGCATGATACCAAACCGGCAGAGGAAGTCAACGTGCTCTATGGCAGGGCTGGAGACCTAGACAGGCTGGCAGAATGGGCCAGTACGAATCTCATGAAATTCAGGAAGGATTTGTGCAAAGCCTTGCATTTCAGATAGTCCACAGTATACTGGGCTGTATCATAGCCAAGAAATTAAGGGAACTGATTATTCCTTTCTACTCAGCATTTGTAATATTACATCTGGAGTGCTGTGGCCAGGTTGGGGTTCCTCAGCATAACAGAGGTTCACAAACTGGAATAAGTCCAATGAAAAGTTGCCCAGACTTAGTAAATTGGACCACTAGTCCTCTGAGGAGAGGCTGAGAGAGAGATTTGTTCAGCCTTATGAAGAGAAGGCTCATGATGCATCCTTTTCATGATGAATCCTATCACCATGATCAAGTTCTTAGTGGAAGGAGACAGAGAAAATAGAGTCTTACTCCTCCCCAAGGTGCACAGTGAAAGGATGAAAGGTAATTGAGGCAACCTGCAACAAAAGAAATTCTGATTAGACATAAGGTTACCCAGAGAGACTAAAATTTCCATGCTTGGAAATACTCAATTTGACTGAAAGTTTCTCTGAGCAACCTAGTATATATGAGCCTTGTTTTGAGAGAGCAGTTGGTCCAGGTGACCTCCAGAGGTTACTTCCCACCCATTTCAAGATTGTTTCTGGACTAAAATGAAAATCAAGGCCTTTGGGATGTATCACTGCTTTTGTGCCTTTATAAGCTAGGAGCTATTTCTAGTGTCAAGAGTATAAAGCTTTTAAGTACATATCTGAAGAGAAGGGTAAACTTTTTTAGTCCTGAATAGATATACTTTCTGGGACAAAGACTGTTGTTTACTTCACCTGAAATGGGCAATATCCAGAGCCTATTCTAAGGACAATAGATCAAAGATAAACTTTTTTTTTTTTCTTCTCTTTATTTCCATCACAGAGACAGTTGGTAGCTTGTGCCAGAAAACCTAGCTACTGTGTGTTTAGCATGGTCTACAACACATTGCTCAATACATGGTAAGCAATGGGCAGTACCCACTGGAACTGTGTGCTCTGCATCCCTGTTATCATTCTATATGTGAACTCCAAAAAAAGGACTCAAGTGCTTAACTTTAATATTTCATTCTTGTAAATGGTGGATTTGGCCAGTATTTAATTATATATGATACTTTGAGTAAGGAAGGTTTCACCTCAAGAATCCTATTTTAAGTAAGATCCATGTAATACAAGAGTTATTTTTGATAGTCCTAATGAATCTTAATATCCACTCCCCCCCCCATTAATTTAGGAGGAAAAATTATATGAAATTGAAAGTGAAAGCCTGTCCTCTGTGGCACAGACAGGACCTGAACATATAATCTAAATAGGTACTTCATTCATGAGACTTTCCTCTGTTTAAGCTATGAAGTTTTCCTGAAGTTTAGGTTGTTTTTCTTACTGTGCTCTCAGCATGAAAGAGATACCTACTAGGGGGATTGGAAGTTTCAAAATTTTTATCTTACCAATTGCAATCCTAAGAGAAAGATCCTGAGACTCTCACTGTTATCCTCATTGGTGCACACCCAACCGAATAAAATGAACAGTTACTTTATTCTAATGTGATTTATCAGAATTTGATGCTAATGAGCTCAAATCTTTCTACAGGCTCTCCCTACTTGACTGGGCTTGCTCTTGAATTGTAATAATCTCACCCATGACTGTTTCACCATATAAACAAATAAAAATTGAGCTCTTTGTGATGATATCTATACTGCTATTAGTTGGACTGAGCCACTACAGGTGGATAAACTCATATTAGAGAAAGAAACTGGAGAACAACAGGATAAAAGCACAATATTACTGTTGTTGCAGGTTGTTTAGGATAAAGCCTTTGAGATTAATGGCTATTTTGCCCCATTTTTCAGTTTAAAATGCAAATCACTACTTGTGTAATAGAAACACTGATTGCAAGTAAGTATAACATTTTTGATATTGTGACTAATATATACTGTGGCGGTCCATATTGTGAGCATATCAGCATTGCTGTGCTTAGGCAGCTGGCAAACCTTGTTTTGTTTAAGTAAGCAAATCTGGTTATGAGATTCCTAGGACAACTTAGCCAGGTGTCTATGCACTGGCTACTCAGTAGGGTAAAGTGCATGTACTAATCCTGTTCCACTTAGACTGATGATAATGAGGCTAAAATGTCTGCAGAGGCTATTCAAAAGTGATTTGTTTAATCATAAACAGGATGCTGTAACGTTATTTTCACTGTATTAGAGTGTATGGTATCCCAAAACCATGGACATTCAGGAACTTTAGAATACTGCAAAAAATTCTGCCCAGGGTGTTTTATCCTATCTGGGAGTTTTTGCACTATATTCACTTTTGGGTTCTGTGTGTGGTTTGTCCCCTAAATTAAGTGGAGTTTTGCGGGATTTTTGGAACAGACTAGTTAGCTATTCCAATGTTTTCTCAACAGGCATGTACAAAGTGATGGAATAGAAAATTCTGTGTAGAGAGAGGAGTTACATGTATTTGAATTTAACAACAATACACAATGCTTCACAAGGTATCTTGTTACTATCCTGTATTGGTTGTTTTGGTGATGAGTAAGTCAGGTGAGACTGGAGAATCATCATGATCTTGAATGTTTGCTGTGCAGTATGTACCAAATTTTGGTTGGTCTATAGAAAGGGGTAGTTTTGATACAGAATTAGTACTTGTGAGAGAAAAAGCCTTGCTGGAAAGAGCTATCATTAAGAGGCATTGCTCATTCTGTATAGCAGATGGACTGAACTGTTGGATGCATCTTAGCCATGTTTTTTAAACTCAAAGTACCTTCCACAGTCTCCGTATCTCTGAAATGGGGAAGATAAGTGTGATAGGGGCACTGTAACATTCAGCTAGGTATTTGTACAAGTTAGAATATAAAATTATTAATGTGTAAAGTTTCATAAATATGTTTATGCGAATTCTAGTTCCTCTTTACCCTTCTTTGTGGTACTGATCCGTACAGTCTTTGTTAATCATTAATGATTAACATGCTTTCTTCCTCCTTCACTTTTATCTGGGCATAATGCCAGGCATATTATTAAGTTATAAAAGTTTTCCTTTCTCTCCCTTTTTGCCAGCTTTTGCCAAGGTGTTACCGACCTCTTATTCCTTTCTTCTGCTGATCTTAGCATTACTTCTCCAAATTCTATGTGTTAAATGGCATTTTCTCAAATAAAATGTAAAGTAAGTAAATCTGTAGTAAGTAGCCTACTGATGAGAAGATTGGATGTCTTCAGTGTTGTTAATCAGTAAATTAACTTCAAGCACTCATTTTGGTGCTGCAGATAACACTTAACTGCGATTTCTTTGCCCCAGATCAAATCCAGCACTAGCAGAAGATGAACTAGCATCCTTATGCTGCTTCTGCATACTCAGCTCTGACTTGGACTGGCTCCTTTGGAGATGTGATGCATATAGTTTGCATACCAAACTGGTTTGGCCCAGATGAAAGGACTGCATTACTGATATAGCACAGTCTTTAGTCTGAATCATGTTACATCACTTCAAATATACTGTGCCTTTGTTTTGCAGGGACAAAAATGTCATTCATGGACTCAGTGTAAAATATATAAATGCTTGTGGATTGTGCCAATCTATTCTGGATACAACAAAAACTCTACAAATTGTAAACTGAGCAGGTCCTCAAAGGGTAACTGGATTTGACTCTGTTCAAGATTATCCTTTTAATATTACCTAGTATCAAAGGGAAGGCAACTTGCTTCTGTATCTGTCTCTAAATTTACAGAAACAGTTCTGATTTGCATGCACTTTTTAAAGACCGTTTTATCTCTGAAAAGGTTTTAATCATATTTTTCAGTGCTAGAGATTAAACATTTTTTTTTAATAAGGGTTTTTATCCTGACACCACCAAGCTGTTTCTTGCAAGTTAGATATTAAGACTTTTGAGGAAATAGGCTGATTCATTTGATAACTTTTCTTTCCTCACTACAACAGAATATTCTGCCTCATTAGTTTGTGAATTTCATCAGCAACACCAAAATGAGAGAGATCTCCCTTTTGGACAGACTGTGAAGTATATAGGGACAAAGATGTGGAAATGACAAGATGTAGGGAAAACAGGTCTGCAGTGGGACTTGTGGAACAGATAACTACTGATTTCATGCTGTTTCATAAGAAAAGGTAAATGTCACAGAACTGTGAAAAGAGAGTTTCCACAAAAATCCCTAAGATATTTGAAATCATAATAATTTTTAAGGTGACATCCTTTGCTCCAGTGAAGTCATTAATGAACTTCCCACCAAAGGTCTTTGTCATCCTTCGCCTCCATTTGGGCCCAGCTTACTTCCTTTGGCATTATATGTCTCTTTTCTCCTATCTTCTATCTCAGGACATGTTAACAGTGAAACAGTAACAGTGTATATAGTTTTGAACAGTAAGCACTATCAGAGCTGCTATTTCCCCAGGTTTAATTGCTGAGTGAATTTATTGTGTTTTGATCTTGCTTGTTTTGTCTCCATCTATATCTGACATATGCTGTTTCATTTTAAACATATGACAACGTCTAGGTCTGAGTCAAAAGCTCGTTACTTATTTGGCTTTGAATAAAGAAACATTTTTGTTTGTTTAGAAAAATTTCATTTGGAAACTTAAGAAACTTTTAGACTACGCAGTTGAAGGACAGGAATACCACCCTTCACAGAACATTTAATTATTGTGTATATTTGAGCGTTATGAATGCTCACATTAGTATGTATCAGAAAACAAAATGCTTTCACTGATTAAATCCCTCTTTCCCCATCTTTGTTTTGCACTTGCCTTCTTCCATGCAGCAGCACTTTGTACATTTATTCATAAATAATATTCACCTGTGCTGAAGGAATGTGTATTTGCCTTCCTACAAAACACTTAACTGAAATTTGTGTCTTTTCTTCACATGCCAAGTCAATCCACCCTTGTCCAGGTGTGACTGTGTTGTGTGTTGCCTCTTCCACAGATTTTCTGATGTCTTTACCTAGAATATTATGTGTGACACGCATGTCATAGTACTTCACTTAGAGAGTTTTTCTTCTGTGCTTTGTCATGTTCTCTGCCAAGCTGTTCTTTTGATGTGTAACTTACAGTCACTTGAGAGAAAAGTAGGAAGCCCCCAACTGCTACTAGTTTCATCATTTACTGTGAACCATTACTGGAAAAATTATCTCTGATTGCTACAATACAAGAGTACTATAAATATTTGCACAGCATCCTTATGTAGGTCATTTTGGGAGCTCATCTGCATACAGCTGTGTCTGGAGAAAAGTAGTAATGGTGCTAAAGGAGACATGCAAGAGCACCAAATATTGTCACATTCTTGTAGCGAGAACAACTGATATTTATGAAGATTTAGTTGTGTAACAAACACATTGGAATATGCAAAATACAGGCACAATTTAGTAAGACCTCTAGGAAGGATTTGGTAAAAATTTGGCCCTGATCAAGGAGGCATTAAAACTAGAGGCAAAGACATAGAAAGGTTGAGGTACTTTGTGGCTCTTTGCCAAGGCTTTTATGGATTAGGTTTGTCCTCTAGTCTCCCAGGTCCCTAAGCCAAGCATCAGAGCACATGTGAGTGAAAACATGAGCTGTAGTAGAATAAAACAGACTTAGAGAGCACTTAAACCAGTTCAGTGTGCAGAAGTTAAGGGCACTGGATGGGGTAGATCAAAGGGTGCTGAGGGAACAGGCTGACACTGCTGCAAAGTCACTCTGTCATCTTCAAAAGCTCATTGGGAAAGTTCCTTAATGACCAGGAAAAAAAACAACTACTTGCACACGTCTTCAGAAAGGAGATCTACAAGAGAACTATCAGGCAGTTGGGCTAATGTGGCTAGTACTCTTCCTGGGAAAGTTACAGAGCAAGTCCTCCTGGAAGCAGGCAAAGGACAGGAAGGTTATTAAAACAGAGAGCATGTGTTTAACTCCAGGCAAATTACTCCATCAGGCTTTCAGCACAATCAGCTGTAATATCCTTATACTCAAATTAGTAAGACCTGTACAATGGATGAAAAATAGACTGAACCATTAGGCTCAAACAGGTTGTGGTTAGTTGTTTCATGTCCAACTGGTGGCATGTTCCTATCTGTATCTTTATGACCAATGATATGCAATGTCTCTACTAATGATGTGGGCAAAGGCATGGAATACACTCTCAGCAAGTCTGTGCAGGATGGCAGCTTGGAGAACAGTAGATACACTGAAGGGTAGGGCTACTGCTTGCAGGGCTCCTGACAGGTGGGAGGATGGGCTGGCAGGAACCTCGTGAAGATGAGTAACAGCAAGTGCAGAGTCCTGTATCTGGGAAGGAGTAACTCCGTGCTCCAGGACAGGCTGGCCCAAAAGCACCTTTGCAGAAAAAGTCCAGGTGAAACACATTTAATCAGTAGGCTGTTTGTGATGAAGAATGTCAGTGGCACACCGACCTCTGCTACCTCGACTGTGGCCAGCAGGTTAGAGAAGGTGATTCTCCTCAATACATTCAGCAGCTGTGACACTGCATTAGGAGCACAGTGTCCAGTCTGGGGCTCAGCGGTCCTGGAACGACACCGACGTGCTGGATTCACTCACCCCGGGGGTGGCCCAGCACGGGGGCGGGGACCCAGACAGGGCTGTGGTCCATAGGGACCTTCAAAACTCAGGGCCCAAAGCCGCCCGGCCTCCTTAGCTCTTCCCTGAGGGGCGCGCTGGGAGGGGCATCCTCCACCAGGTGCGCCTTCTCCCTCCGTGCTCCGGGCGGGCGAGCAGCCGAAGCCCGGAGGAGCCTCGCTCGCCCTTGCGGACGCGGGGCGGCCCCGGCGGGGGCGGGCAGCGGGTCCCGGCCGTGTCGGTGTGTCCCGGCCGTGTCGGTGTGTCCCGGGGTGAGGCGGGCAGGAGGTCCCCGCTCCGTCCGCGGGGGCGGCGGCGCCTTTAAAGGCCGTGCGGGGGGGGGGGCCGCCCGCCCGGAGCATGCGCTGCTGCGCGCGGGGCGGCGGAGCGGGCGGCACCGCCGCACTCCCCCGGCGGCCGCGGCGGCGGCGAGCGCTGGGCGCTGAGCACTGAGCGCGGCCCCGGCCGCGGGCACGGGCACCGAGCGCGCCCC
>JAWWEW010000041.1:8448856-8528850 GCA_035583185.1 Anabacerthia variegaticeps
CCCCCGGCGCTGCTGCCGCCGCCGAGCGGGGCCGTGGGGGCGGCGGCGGCGGCCGCGGAGCGCGGAGCGCTGATCGCGGTGCGGGCAGCGCGGCTGCTGCGAGCGCCGGGGCAGAGCGCGGAGCGGCGGCGCGGCCATGGGCAACGAGGCGAGCCTGGAAGGAGGCGAAGGGCTGGGCGCCTTCCCCGAAGGGGCGGCGGCGGCCGGGGATGGCGGCGGCCCCGCGGCCCCCTTGCAGCGCCTGGTCCCGGCCGGGGTGGAGGCGGACCTGAGCCAGCTGAGCGAGGAGGAGAGGAGGCAGATCGCCGCTGTCATGTCAAGGGCGCAGGGGCTGCCCAGAGGGAACCTCGCCGGCGCGGAGCCGCCTCCCATGCAAAGGCATGCACGGGAAACCTCCCTGCTCCCGCTCCTCCCTTCCCCCTTCCCCGTCTCCGCGCGGTGGGGCGGGGGGCGAGCGGCAATTCGATCCGGGCCCGGCGCACCGGGAGCCGGCGTTCCGCCGTGCCGGCGGTCAGAGGGAGGGCAGGGCAGGCAGGGAGGGCAGGGCAGGGCAGGGCGGCTGCCGGGGCGAGGGCGGCGGGACGGAGCCCGCTCCCTCCGGCTCTTCCCGCTCCAGGGGCTCGGGTGACAGCGGCGCTCCTCGCCCTCTCTCCTCTCTTCGCACCGATGCGGAGCCCCGGCAGCTCCGTGTCTGGGGCGCGGAGAGATGTGCAGGCGCCGTTCTGGCTTTCCGTGTGCCGGGTGTGTGCTTTTTACGGGGCTGGATGCCCTGCTGCTCCGGCCGTAGCCACGGGATCTCTCCTCAGGGCGGGCGGGTTCTGCAAGCGTCAGTGTCTGGAGAGGGATTCTTGTTGAATCTTCCAAAGCTTTTGGGCATAATGCATTTGCTGGCCATTACGCTGCCAATTCGGAACCTCTACAACTATCATTTGGCTTCATTAAATAGTCATGGATTCATGGATTGAGGAGGAGTTCTGTTTCAGTCTATTTTTTTTTTTACCTTTTTTTTTTGTTGTTGTTGTTGAAAAGGGGAGAGGCCAAATAATAGATTAAATTGATTGCCACCGGCATTCAGCTTTCTGGGTAGTGATGGCTTTACCTCTGCGAAGGCTGGGGTAATTTCCTTCCCCGTTCTTTGCCTGCCTCCCAGTGAATTCACTGCCCGACGTGCAACAAGCCCGCTCCCCGCCCGGCCCCGGGCCGGTTCTCCCAGTGCCAATGCCGGCAGCATCCTTCCTTCCCTCCCTCCCTTCCCGGGTGCAGGCGCTGTCCTCCGTCCTGAACCCCGGCTCTCCCCGTCCCGGTGTCGCTGTCCGCGGTGCTGATCCCTCGCCTGCCCCGGCCCCTCACCCGGGGCCGGCGCCTCTGTTGCTCTCCGGCTCCGGGGATGGGTGTGTTAGCCTTGGAAGAGGATGCTGGAAGGAACCTCCTCGACCGGCTGTTTCACGGTGTATTGACTTCACCCCACATAAATGCATGTTGAGTTTATATAATATCAGGTTTATATAAGTGAATTCTAGAAGAAGGCAGGCAAGGAGGGTGGGGACTAAATATTCATTCTTGGGCAAACTAGTGGAGTCACTGGGATTATATCTGAGATGACAGTCTCCATTTTTTAAAACTGGAAGTCAAATCTTATTTCATATCTTGCATAATTATTAATCATGCATTACTCCTATGTGTAAAATATAATTTTCCATTCAATTCAGGACTCTGTCCAGCTTCTATAGATGTTAATGAGAAAAAGAAATATTTTTTAGTTCTGTGAAATCAAGCCCAAAATTCCCTTTTGTACAACAGTCTACAAGCAAATACACAAGTACTTTGAAACTTTATTTTTTCATCTTAATGTTCCAATAAGAAGTAATTTAAATGTTGCTGTAAGATTTTAGAATAGTCTAACTCATTGCAGTGTAGATAGCTCTGCACTGATAAATGGCTGCTTTCCTACACACATATTCATGATATCAGAAACAACTTTGATCTCGTTAGCATACCATACTTTCGCTCTCTATTTAAAGTAAAGCCACTCTAAATTTGCGAATTACAACCAAAAGGTTTGACCTTATAGTCAAAGTTGACATTTTGAAGCTATAGCAGTTCCCGTCATAATATCTTTGTGCCTGTCACACTGTAATGAAATTACTGTTTCTCTCTGGTCTTGGTTTGTGGCTTCACTTGTTCCTCTTGCACACCTCTCTTGCTATTAAGACCTACCAAGAATGTTAGGAATAATTATTAAGAACCTGATACAAACCCTCAGAGTAAGACTTTTCTAAGGATTAAGGGTCATCCTCTTCCAGACTAAAACTAGAACTAGCCTGCTGAGACTGGTTCCTTAACTTCAAGCTTTCTGTTTTAGTCAGCATGGCCAAAGAAACCAAATGTGGAAAATGTCTCTTAACTGATTCTCTACTGTTGTTCCCAACAGGTTTGTTTTGTTTTTTTTGTTTTGTTTTTTTTTTTTTCCTAGCGTGGTTATGCCAGTCCAAATGTTAAGTGACTGAAATAATGATCAAAAAAGGAATTCTGGCTTCCAGTTCATATAGTTTTTTATTATGGCAGTGTCCTTATTGTAGTGTCAATTAGCTTTTTCCATGTTGCTAACTGGATTTTTCCTTTGTTACTTCCATTTTAACATTAGAGATTAATAATTACTTCCTATTCTGAATGTCTTCATGACTGATAGTATACTGTAGTAACATTTGTTTCAACTGACTTTTTAATAGTAAGTAATGTATGTACTAAGTAACATAGTTTCATCTTTACCACCTTAAAATAAATGCTGTCCCTTCTAGGACTTCTGTAGGCTTTGAGCTTTTAAGTCTTATGAATATTAATATAAGCATTTAGATCTAGAGAACCTAAAGTGAACTGTCTAATTCAAATGTACCTTTTAATGTTTTTGTTTGGTTTTTTTTTAAATTTTTTTTGAGCATTTTATCCTCTAGGTTCTGGTCAGATGTTTAGGATGTATGACAATCTTTCTATCCTATTTCAATTAGCTGTCTTCAGAAAACTCATGGTTAGGAAATTTACCTGAAGCATACACAGTCACTTTGTAAGCAGGTTCCAGTTGTTCTGGCTTCATCGAATGACTCTGTAACTGTGTCAGTGTCCACTTGCTGAGGAATTGTTCCATATCTGAAAGGATTAGATGACCAACTGAATATTTGACCATCTAATACAATTGGTTGGGTTTTATTTTTTTTTTCCCCAGTTCATTAAGTTGGTCACAATAGAGAACAACAGAAAAAACGTTGCTACATTCTGATAAGGAAATGCTAAGCAGTCTTACTAACTGTCACACTTCTAAAGTATGTTTATGCTGTATTTTCCAGGAGAAATATATGTTATTTTTAAGATCATCACTCTACTGTCTAAAACCCCCAGAGTTAACCACTGGGGTATGCATAAGTTATGTATATATTTTCTGTAGATATGAAAAGATCTAACCATCTTGGAGGTGTGTAATTATTGTGTTTCTCTTTAAAACTATTTATACTGATGAATGAGAAAAAGACTCGCCTTTTTAATAGGTTTTTATAGTTATGGAATTCAAGAACTAGACCAATAGTCCTTTTGTTAAATCTCCTCTTACTCCAAAGTAAACTTTGATTTGGCTGTAATATGTAAATGAGTAGAGGTGAGTTCCATGGATCAAGGCCCAAGTGAGGAAAAATGCAGCAGCACAGAGAAAAGCATTACGTGAGGGAGAACTAAATTATTTCGCTTGGGTTTGGTTTGAAGACTATGAAACTATTGTGGTTTTTTCATGATTCAGAAGGTAGGAAAGTTAGCAAATTCTTGTCAAATAAATTCAAAATTTATTTTGAGGGCTCTGATTCTCCAGGTCAACTAAAATTTTTCAATGTCAGTCTGTAGTTGCTTATAAAATAGCTGTAGAAAAGAAGGCTTCAACTCCCAGGTACCTCAAACTAAATGAAGCAAGTCCTGGCTTTTGACAGAAGTAACATTTCTCAGGAAGCTTGTCTTTTCAAGCCTTTTTCTTCCATTAGTTAGCCATGCTCTGTCTCCATTGCTTAGAAACATTGTTATGTGCAAAGGCAAGACAAGTCTGTTCTTCAGAACACACTAGCAGCCTTGCAGAATCACTTGGGTTTATTTCCTACATTCATGGGTCTGATCTCATTTCAGGTCGTGATATCTGATCAGGTGGAAATTTATGGAGCACATTATTTCATAAAGATAAAGGGTGGACAACTCTGGTTCAGTAGGGCTCCACAGTCACTTTTTTTTATTTTGTTTTGTTTTTAATTTCCACATTCACAGTGTAAGGTTCGGGCATGCTACACTGTTTACTGACCTGAATTTCAATCATACCACTGATCTTTTTTTTCTTTTTTTATTCCTCCCTCCGTGTCACTCTTATCATTGTTGAATGAAGCCATCCAACAGCTTGAACACTTGCAAACACAAATGCTGGAAGTGTACCACACTGTTGGTAATACATTACTGAAAGTGATGTCATGTAGTAAGCAGTGCCTCCTCAGATAAACCTGGAGTACTTATCTAAATAAGAAACAGAACTGCAGGTAGATCTTCCTTGTTACCAAAGAGAATATAAAATTACTCATTTAACGAGCAAAAAAGCCAAATATTTGAAAAAAATTAGATTACTATTGGGTTTTTCTGAACTATCCTCTTTATGAGTAATGAGTTAATCAATTTTCACTGTTGCCAAGGGAAAAACATCTCCTCACTTCAATGGGTTACACATCAAGGTTTTAAGCTTTGAAGTATTATGGCCAATAATTTTACAATGGGAGAGGGTAAATGAAGTTAACGAAGGCTGGAAATAGTTTGTCTTCAACAAGTATTTCATGTGGAAATTTTTAATTAATAGAAAAACTCAGATACGCGATTATGGGAAATCCCGTGTTATGAGAATTACAGGCACAGAAATGTCTACCACTTAGTTTTTTCCTTTTGTATTGCCATTGCTAGACATGTAATGGAAACTCTAAATATTAATCAGAAAAAATAGGAAACCCATGACAACATTAACAGTGTAGCATACATTTTTCAATGTGGCTGCTATATATAATTCTGGAGACTTCTGACAAAACTTTTAAACAAAATTGCACATTTATTTATTTATTTAATACTCAAAGAATACAGTTAAGTGGCATGAGAGATTGTTTATGTTGCTCATGAATGGCCAAGAAGAAATGTCATGTCTGCAAAAACAAGATCACAGTTGACTAGTTCCCTCGAAGTGAAAACTGAAAATTTTATATTTGCAACACTTCTGTGACACTGAAGAGAACACCGTATCTTCCAGCAGAAGATGAGTGATACCACTAAATAGAATATTTTATTACATCCCTGAGCATTAGTAGTGAATACAATATTATTTCCCCCAGCTGCAGCCAAGTAGAATACTGTGCCACATAAGAAAGTATGGTCTTGATTTTGGTTCCTACAGTCTTACTTTTATTTTCTACTGTATGAACATATAGAAAACCAGTATTTTAAGGATTTTTTCTCAATTCTCTAATATAATGAGCATTTTCCCTTTATAATGCTGGGCAATGTGAATGGTTGGGATGATTCTGAGAGGAACCTGTATAGTAGCTCTATATGCAAAGAGACCCCTATACTCCTTAACATACATGGATTTTAGGAGTTTAAATCTCTGCTGCATATTGAATTGTAAATATATCCCAATTTTGTACAAGTAGCCAGAATACAAGTACACGATACACTGTGCCTTGTTTTTCTTGTATGGCTGTGCTTTCATCTGGTAATTTTCTGACACCTCTGTTCCTTTTAGGCTTCTCTGTCTTCCTGTGTTTGTATCCCAAGGAATAGGGTGGAGAGTTAGTCATTTAGATATAGGTGTAATAGGATTTAGTAATTTTGTGTTCATCAGATTTCTGAAGTAAAAGTTATCTGGTTAAACGTTGTTGTATTAGATTATTTACTAAATAATAAATCATTCTATGACTGAATACTTGTATAACCTTTAAAAAAAACCAATAATTTTTAGTTAAATACTTTATACATGCACCTTGTTATAAGCCTTGGTCTTGCAAACACTTAAACACCTGAGAAACTTCACAGTGCTACCAGAGCTCTTCCAGGGTCACTGATACATCTTATTTTTTTCTAATTTTTCTAGAATTCTGCATTATTTTAATTTTATTATATTTTCTGTCTGCAGACACCCTGAGCTTGATACAAGCCACCATCCCAGACAACCAGGTAAGCCTCCAGATCCAGGACCACCAGGTTTGAGTAAAAGCAGAACAGTAGATGTGCTGAAGACAGAACAACGGGCGCCTGGACGGAGCCCTTCTACTCTTAGTCTACGCGAATCAAAGTCCAGGACTGATTTTAAAGAAGATCAGAAGCCAAGTATGATGCCCAGTTTTCTCTCAGATGCCAATCCACTGAGTGCAGTCACTTCAGTTGTGAACAAATTCAATCCTTTTGATTTGATATCGGATTCAGATGCAGCCCAAGAAGAAGCCAGTAGGAAACAAAAAGTTACCCCAAAAGAGCAAGGGAAACCTCAGGAACAGAGGGGCCTTGCAAAACATCCAACTCAACCACAGTCTCCAAAGCCAGCTGTTCAACAACAAGGACCTGTCAGACCTACCCCGCAGCAAACTGAGTCTTCCAAACCAGTGCCTCAGCAGCAGCCTGGGGAACCAAAGCAAGTTCAGAAACCAGGCCATGGCCCCCCAGCAGATGCTAAGCAAGAGCAAGCGAAACAACCGCCCCAGCCACGAGGACCACAAAAATCTCAGCAGCAACAGTCAGAAGCAACGAAGCCTGTTCAACAACCAACTTCTGCAAAACCTTCATCAGGGCCAACAAAACCCTCCCCACAGCAACCAGACAGTGCTAGAACGGCATCCCAAGCACCACCTTCCACAAAACCATCATCGCAGCAGCCAGGACCTGTAAAACAACCATCTCAACAGCCAGCGCGGCAAGGAGGTCCTGCAAAGCCATCGTCCCAGCAAGCAGGGCCTCCAAAACAGCCTTCTCAGCAACCTGGACCCGAAAAGCCATCTGCTCAGCAAGCGGGACCTGCGAAACAGCCACCGCAGCCTGGATCTGGGAAGCCACCTCCGCAGCAAACAGGTGCTGTAAAGCAAGTGCCACCACAGGCGGGGCCTACAAAACCACCTTCTCAGACTGCAGGGGCTGCAAAGCCCCCGGCACAACAACCAGGACCTACAAAACCACCTGGCCAGCAGCCAGGGCCAGACAAACCTCCGCAGCAAAAGCCAGCCGGTGCAAGCCAAACCCCCGAATCCGCCCCCAAAAAAACCTTCTGTCCTCTTTGCACAACAACCGAGCTGCTGCTGCACACTCCAGAAAAGGCCAACTACAACACGTGCACCCAGTGTCACACTGTAGTCTGCAGCCTGTGTGGATTCAATCCTAACCCTCACATCACAGAGGTGAGTAGTTTTTAAACTGATGTTCACTACCAGAGCACAAAGTTAAGTTACCCTTCGTTACGCTGAAACATCAGAGGTGTTGCAATGTCTCATTGTGATCACTTAATGAGTTCAGTGGAAAAAAATTCATGCAATTTTGGAAAGCTGCTTATGAGTAAAATGGGGTAAATTAGAGAAAAAAGAAAAGAAGAAGGTAATGGTTCTCTGTATAGATCTAGAAGTGTGTTTGCATTTCTTCATACAAAAGGAGGAGAAACACCAATGTGACTTTTGTCTCATTTTGATTGATTTTAAGCACCTGCAGTCTGTGTTTATAATCTGACCACAGTACTCATGTGCTAATATATTTATAAATAAATGAATTTCATGTCTATAAGAACTAACTAAGGGAAAAAAAAAAAAAAAGAGAGAAAATCAGTCTTCGTAGCCCCAGTGTGTGATTTAGAAAAGGATGTGGGGTGGATTGGCTTTGCAACTGTGTCAGCGTTCATTAGTTGAAAGCCTGAGTCATGAGTTTTGACTTGGTGATGCTGGAGTTGTTTTGTTCTTGTGAGATGCCAAGAAAGGGATCTCTGTGAGCTATTTCTAACCTAGATCACCATTCTTACTGTTATTGTATAACATAAAGATGGAATAGAAAGCAATATTAGGACTTTGAATTTATTTTAACCTGATGTTTGCGGTAGCTTGATTTATTGTTTATATATATCCTTTACTTGCTCTGTGTGGGAATAAGGCTTCATGTGACTGTGTGATCTCTTCTTACTGCTTGAACAGCTCCTTGTATGTCCTGATATGCTAATTTTAAATTTGAAATGTAATTTGGGTTTGTTTTCAGTACCAACACTTTTATCATTTTATGGAAATTCAAGCATAGCAGACCTGGCACTGAAGGCTAACTAATGATAAACTAGAATGAGTATTTGAAAAACTTATTTTTGTCTTGTTTTACTTTTATTTTAGCTATCTCAGATGCTCATAGGAAGAGTGTAAGACTGCTACTGTATTTTGAACTGGATAAATAGTATCTGTATGTTTAAAATTGAATCACAGAATTGCTGAGGCAGGAAAGGTCCTCTGGATATCATGCGGGCCAAACTTCTGCTCAAAGCAGTGTCACCTAAAGCAGATTTAACCAGTTTTGAATATCTTCAAGGATGAGACTTGACAGCCTCTCTGGGCAACCTGTTTAGTCAGTACCACAATGATTTAAGAACACTGCTAGCAGTTGGGTTTCTTTCCAGTGCACATATTTATTTGTGGGTACCTGGTAACAAACAGCAGACTTTTTGCATAGAGCAAGTCTATTATTTATTGATTTTTTATTAAAATTGCAAATTTCAAGAAGTGACTTGAACAGCCATGTGTAGAAATGTCAGAGCACCTGCAATTATCCAAGTGTCTGTATTCTAAGGGTGTACCTGAGCAAAGGTCATAAAGCATGTCATTCTAGACTGTTTGGGGTAAAAGAAAGATATATTTAGATATAAGAAATGAGTAATGTGATGTATTGATGTTAAAGTCAGAGAGGAACTACTGTAATAAAATTTTACCTTCAAGGTCTGGCAGAATGTTTTTAGACCAAAATTTCTTAAATTTATTTGTGAGTGCTGAGTCGTTAATTTTCGTAGTGTCTCTTGGAGCCCCAAGTTTGCCTTCCCTTAAAAGCTGCTGATTTCCCATGAAAATGGTCAGTAACTTTGGTATGTTCAAATGAAATGAATTTTGAGGGAGATTTATGTAAGATTTCCAAGTATTTGGAAATTCTGTGAATAACTATTAGTTTTTGAAGTGGATTCTCTGTAAGTGTGAAATTCAGGACTTTTAGACAATAAATACAGCTGCATTTAAGACTAACTGATTGCATACATATGTAAAAGCAGATTTGAATTTCATATTACACATTGAAATAAACACAGGATATGCATTTATTTCATGATGAAATCATTTCAGTAAATGAAGGTATTGGACATCTAATTTATTCAGCTATTAGTTCCAATCTCCTGACTCCCACTCAGGCTTTTCTCATTTGCTCAGCTTTGCACCACCAGCTGTCTTGCTGAAACTTCATTGTGGGTGCCCTGCTCCAGTTGGTGACAAAAATCACATCTGACTTTATTACTGAACATTGATATCAAAGTAATAGAGCCTACTCTGGCACATAAAAAAAAAAAATATTTATTTCAGTTGCCAAGGTTCCCAATTGAGTTATTATCAAACTTCCCTTCCAGTTTCTCTTTCCTTTAAGTATTTAGATTATTACCAGAAATGTGTGATTCCTTCTTTACAATAGGGTACGTTGTTCATCCTGCCTATCGCGAAAATCATGGTTTGACTCTTACCTGTCATTTTTCTTTATTATGGTGCAATTTTTTTATATTTGACTTTTCACATTTTAAGTTCTCCTAAAGTGTTATTGACCAAAAACCTGTGTTTTACCCTTGCACTTACTGACTTTGGTGTTGTACTTTGACTTTCCCTGCTGTTCTTTTTGCCAAGTTTCATGATTCTGGAATCCGGTGTTGTGCCTTTCCCATGTTCTTTATAGCCACTGTTTTTGCTGATTACGTTAAACACATTACTGATTGGGAAGCAATAATTTCAAATTGGGTGTGGGGAGTGAAAGGTGTTTATTTAGAAAAGAATTTATATGACTTCTGTTCTCTAAAACTTTCCCCTGTACATATGCTTAAATTACCTTCTTAAGATATTCTTCTTACAAGGTAGCTCAGCCTCTAAAACTAATAGAGTGAATCACTTTGTCAACATATATCTTTCTAAATTTCTAAATTTTATATTTCTAATTGATTCTGAAAAGAATATAACACACTTTACAAACTGGCATAGGATGTAGATTGCATGCATTCTATAACCATTATAAAAAGTGCCGATTTAAGATTTTTTAACTTAATTCTATTCATTTAAACCTCTATTTAAAATGCAGTAGTACATGCACTCTGTCTGTTTAAACTCACTAGAGAGAACTGTGTAACTAAGAGCAGAAAGTGATACCTGTATTGCTACAAGGTCAGACCCCTTGAACTATTTCTTTGAACCATCTGACATTGCAGTCCTCTCGGGGAAGAAGGGTAGTTGGTATCTTGGTTTTGTACAGCAACCTAGAGAGAAAACACACCATACATAATATGTTCAGTAACATATGTCTCTCTAATCTGTCTAGGTATTCACACTCCACTCATCACCATGGCACATGACTGCCTAGCAACAGTTGCATAAAGTAATGGAAAAAATTATATAAACAGGTTTGATGACTGGTACTCTATTGCATTTTCCTTTCATATACATCAGAACCTTGTAAAAGCTGTGTATTTTATTACCTGATGATTTATTTTTCTTATTTCTTTACCATTTTGTTTTCCCAAAAGCACTCCCAGAACCATTAGCAACAGAAACCAGCACTTCCAAAAAAAAAGAGGCAGCCCCCTAGAACATTTGAATAGAAGCAAGCCCCTCAAAATGATCAAAGACACTTGATGAATTATCCATTTTTTAAACACTTTCCTATAGTTTTTTATAAAGTTGGGCAAAAAGGATGAACGGCCGTAGTTAACTATAAATGATCAGTGCATGTGTTCAATACTTGACTAAATTTTCATTCCTTATGAAATAGTTATTGGAAGATACACACAACACAGACTGAGCAAGGGTTTAAAGTGTAATGATAATGTCATGACATGTTTTATGATGGGCATCTGTAAAGTTGTTGATCAAGTAGAGTGTTAGAGCTGCTAATATTGGAAATTTGTCTGTGGGTGGGCTCTGCCCATGGATCCACCCATGATGTGTCTGTGCATATGCGAATGCCTGTCTTCTAGGTAGTTTTTGGGGAGGGATTATTCTACATGCATTTTATTGACATTAGTCCATATTTAATCCATTGTTTTTGTGTTCTTTTAGGGGACCATTTAAAATTAGTCTCATTTTATAGTTAGATACTTACTGGAAATTGCACATTCAGATAATGTGAAGCTGTGTGTATTGATGTAGGATTTGTTTACTTGCCAAAGTAAACATCCCTCTCTGGATGGAGGCAAAGTGAATTCTTAAAAATATTTTATTGGTTCTGACTATTTTTCAAACAATGTGTCTATATCAAAGTTGACTTAATCCTAATGGAAAAAAAGAGAAGGGATAAAAAACCCAAACAGCCAGTGGACTGTCCCAAAGTGGAGTGTATACTTCCTGATCAAGTAGAAAATTTTACTGGATTTGCACATTTATTTTTCAACTCAATGTGAAAGAGATTTGTTTTAACCCAGTCTGAAATACTTTCTTTTTTTGTTGTTTTTGTAATATTTTGTGGGGTAGGGGATGTCTATTTTTTTTACTTTTTTTGGTAGAAA
Organism: Anabacerthia variegaticeps; assembly: GCA_035583185.1. Taxonomy (NCBI): domain Eukaryota; kingdom Metazoa; phylum Chordata; class Aves; order Passeriformes; family Furnariidae; genus Anabacerthia; species Anabacerthia variegaticeps. Next base: position 8,460,660 of record JAWWEW010000041.1, read on the forward strand.
TAGAAATTTTACATATCAATTGCTCTATGTACTACAGACCTCATTTTCTTTGCTTTCTTTCTACATCTGTTTTTATTTACAATCATATCACAATGTTTCTTTTAAGAACATAATTTTTTTTTGTTCAATTCTTTATAAAGAATTTTGGTATTTATATTTGGTTTTATTAATGTTCTGCATCTCCAAGAATCTTAAGTAGTAGCAAATAACTTGGGCATGAAGCATTATCAGTAACTGAAGAGAATTTAAACAGTCAGAAATGCATTCATTTTCTTGAGTTATTATCATTAGTATTAGCTTGTATATGGAGAACAATATATAATAATTGAGAGTAAGGAAGATGACTATAATTCTTGTGGTGAATCCAGATAAGTTTTGCTTATACTAACAAAAAATTAATAGAAATTGCTCTATTACATCTTTGTCGATTACATGACAGTAAAGGAAGCTCTTGATTGAATTGAAATATTCCCTGTGGTTACAGTCTAGACCCTGCTGTGTTGTAGTAGTGCATGAGAAGTAGAATTCAACATGGCCTGAGAATTACATTTAAACAAGAATAAAACTTCTGTCGCTGTGGGCAGTGACACGCCACAAAGTCTTAAACTTCTGAATACCAGGAAAAATAGCTTTGAAACTGTATGCTCTATGGAAACTTAGACTTGGGAGGGTTAGATGAGTAATACAGAGCAAACTAGAAAAAAAAAATGAGGACCTGAATATAGTTATCAGCTGTTATAGTCCTCATAAGCTGTACAGAAATGAGTTTAAAAAGCCCCAACAAAACCCAAGACTTTTTGAACTTTCTAAAAGTATTAATTTAGGTATCAACTCTTAACTATGCTGAAGTAAAGCTACATGTGTTTCATAAAAGAGGATGGACTTCAGTCTGGGTTGAAACTGGACAGAGAGCAGACTCAAAGAAACCTTTTTTAGTTGTCATTTAAAAATGGTCAGAGTTTGAAATATTTCTGTGTGAAATATTTGCTTTGGTAAAAAGAGTACTTGGAGTGTTCCAGTTTTACTATCACTGCAATTTCTATGCAAATGGAGATTACTCACAATTTTTGTGATGAAGTGAAGTTAGTATCGTTCCTGTAGTTCTTTCCCTAGCCACAACTTGCCACATAGGCATTTGGGAAAATTGTAAAGACCCTCAAATAGAAGGGCTATGGAAGTACAGGGTACTGTTTCTCTCTGTGGAATACCCTTAAAAAAACTCCCATATTTTTTCTGTCTTAGAGGAAGACTATGAGCCTACATTTCTGCTTTACATTAAGGATTAGGTATAGAAATAGCAGTGATGTCCTTTGGTTTTGGTTTTGTTTTGTTTTGTTTGTTTGTTGGTTTGGTTTTTTTTTGTGTTTTTTTGGTTTTATTTTCCCTTTTATGAAAGGGGCAGAACATAGAAAGAGGCAAAACCCCTTTGCATGGGGGATAGTTTCTCAATATTTTAATTGGGCAATATTGTACAATATGTTGGAGTGTTTTCTCATCAGTCCAGCAAACTGTCCTGTCCAGTTTTTAACACGAGTAAATAATAAATTAATCTGCATAGCTAAAGATGTCAACTGCAGTCAGCCATCTGCGCCAGTATTGCTGTTGCTTGGCAACTGTAATTTACTACTATGTGAGGCCATGTGATGTGGAGATGCTGTTTGCTGGGTAGTCAGTGGGCAGGCAGCGTGGCCCAGCCCTGCTCCGGCCAGACGGCTTAATCCCGTCTCAAATCCCAGCGATATTCACTCGGGTGTGCTCTGTGCGGCACAGATGAACTTTGTTAACCTTTTCCTCGCTGCTCTCTTCATTTGCTGTGAATTTTTTTGTTAAACATTTACATGTTTCTGATATTAAATCTTGATGAGGTTAATGAAAGCAGTGAGTGTTTGTTGCTGTGCTTCATGGTGCAGTGCACTGAGCTGTCTTTAAAAGGCTTGTTCCTGCGCATGAGGGAGCTTAATCACATCCTTGGCTATTAAAAATGACTTTTAGATATTCTGAGATACTGGCATTCAAAAAAACAACAAGAAATAGTCAAAAGATTATGTTTACTATTTTGCTTTGTGATTCTAATTATATAAGCTATAAAATAATAGTTTCCCAAATAGTTATAGTTCATATGCGAACTGTAGCTATCTGTATTGGTAATTTAAGCAGAGTAGTGGAGTATGTTTTAAGGTTGTGATAACTACATAACACAATTCATCCATTAATTGTAGAATAGCTAAGTAACATTTAAGAGTAGTTTTTCAATATGTCTGTTTAAAAAGTTTGCTCCAACAATTGTTCAGCACTAACCTACAGTGCTTGTAATCATCACTGTGGTTTGTGGAATGGACGCCTGGGGGCTGTGCTGCTGACTAGGACTTAGTGTCATATTTGTGAGCATCTTGAGTCAGTGTTCCCTGATAAACTGATCTGATATCTGAAGGGAAAGTAAATATGTATTTTGTAACAATGATCTATTTGCCTCAAATGAGGATTGGTTGCATACTGTGTACAATATTAGATGTTTGTTTCAGGGTAATTACTTTGAATGGCTGAGATTTTATTCATGGAATGATGGTGTGGAAGGAAAACTTTTTCTCTAGTATTGCCCACGCTTGTTTAGAAGACCTTTTTCTTTTGCATGTTGACATACTAATTTAGTTTGTTTTGTGGTAGGTATTCTTTTTTGTTCGTAACAGCATCTTCTGATCCAGTTTCCTGTTACTTATAGTATTTTACCACCCTGTACAAAGCTGCATAAAATCATGTGCTCAAGCGCTTTATTTTTCATGTTTCTCTCATCATCTTGGCAAAAATGTCCCCTAAGAGCCAAATCTGGATTCCTCGCACCTCTCTGAAATTGCCAGGAACCAAATAAGCTGTTGCATTTTCAGACTAGAAACTGATTTTGTCGATACAAGCTTTGGAGCTGAGCAATGTCAGCAAAGTCCATTTACATATCTGTGGCAATGTAAAGGCTTTATAAATCTTTACATTTCTGTGGTGATGTAAAGGGATGTTAATATTTTATGCATATCTCTAAGTTCCTTTTTATAGCACACCAAATGACTGGTCTAAATGAGAATGAGACCCATTCCCTTAGAGTGAGGCTCTGCTCTGCAAAAAGACTGTTAAAATGGCTTCTGAGAGCTACATTCACATTGTGTGCAAGTAATTTTTATATGAAGTGTGTTCAATCTGCAAGTCAAACCTTATTTCTAATGTACATCTGAAATCTTAGAATCAAGCTGGATTCTCTTCCTGCCCTACATCATCTGCAGGAATAGAAATGGAGCATGCCAGTCGATGCACTTGCTCTCTGACAGTTTCCCTATTGCCTTTGATGGGTCTGTGTAATTAGAACAAATCTGAACCCTTTGGAAGAAAGGAATAGGCACTGGATTGCCTTCAGTTGTGTTGGCTTTGTTTGGGATAGGGAAAAGAATGGAACTGTAGCTTGTATTTGTTATTGTTGTCAACTATTAGCTTGCCTTTCTTTATGCATTCATAATGTGTGGAATGTGATGCTGTAATTTTCTTCAAAGTGATTCTCCATTGGCATTCCTAAAACAGTGAATAAATTCATTTGGTGGTCCCTACTAGTAGAATTGATGCTATGGTTGATGAAAACATAAAAGACATTTTAATTGCTGTTTTGTTATGAGGGCATATAGTTTCTACATCAGTTAGAAAGCAAAGTGTCAACTTTCTTTGTTCAGTAGTTGAAATTTGAAGAAAAATGCTGCATGAAATCTGTCAGATTTACAGTCTAGTCATGGCACCTAATGGCATGGGTCTTGGCATGAAGAAAATCACAAGTAAGATCCATCTTCCACCCCTATATAGCAGTGTAAAAATATACAGCTTGTCTTCCTCAGCATCAAACAGGAATCTCCTTTACAAGTAAACAGGAGCTGCAAAAGCTCATGAGTTGCTCTGGAAACTTTTGCCTTTTAATTCTAAATAAAGATATGAGTAATGTGGAGAAAGAAACGAGAAAGTCGCAGAACTGCTGCCCAGGAACACCTTTAGGGCTAGAGAAACATTTGTGTTAGGTACCTACAGCTGCAGAAAGTTTTACTTCATGTGTAATAATGTGTAAGAGCACATGTATTTAACAGAAGCCTGCTCCTGTTACAACTTATGGAAAATCTCTGTAATTGCAGCAGAATGAACAGGAGAGTATTTGATAGAACTGTATCATGTAGCACACTTCATTTTGAACTCCTGCAGTTCCAATCACAGGTCTGTAGTTTGTGCAGTTTTGTATTTGTTTGAAGATGATGTGTGTAAGCTATAATGACTTGAGGGTTTTGGCACTTAATTCCTCCCACTCAAATGCATGGGAGGAATTTTATGTTTAAACCAGAGAGATTTAAAAAATAATACAGTGAACTGAAACTTCCTACATTTTCCATTTTGAAGTTCAGCTGTAGGAGTAACAAATTCATTTTTAGTTTTAAAGGCTTCAGTTTCATATGTGTCTGTATATATATATACAATTATTTGTTTCTAAGATAAGGAAGAAACAGTGGTTGAAGGTTAAGATTTTGTCTTCTGCACAAAATTGTATTGAAAGCTGTGGCATAGAAGTAACTTTTGTTTAGACTTCAATTAGGTAGCAGAGTCAAACTGGACCAGCTACATGTTGAAGAGAAGCCTAAATGCTTATAATTGAAATTGGAATCTGGATGCCTTAAACATAAGGCTCATTCAAACATTTGGTAGTCCCATCTAGCCCTACTTCATTTGAGGGCTTAAAGGTGTTGTAGTGACTTTAAATTTAGATTTCCTGGAAGCTGAGTGAGAGCAGGTAGGCATCTGTTACTGCCGTGGTTTCACATCAACAAGAAGCAAGAGCAGCAAATCATGATGGAAAGGGCATTGTTCAAATATCTATAAAAGTTCTGTGGATAGAGGGAAAAGCCATCCCTTGCTCAAGTCCATTAAAAATCTCCTCACAGGATCCTGTCTTTCTCCACTGTAGAGGGGAGCCCATCTCCCTAATGTAAGAAATCTTATTTACTCCACCACAACCAGACAGCTGTGACATCCTGTTTTTTGATTACACTTAAACCTTCTAGAAAACCCTTAAGAATTCATCCAGAAATTGTATTAGTATGTATCTAATTAAATTAGATTACTGTTATCTAAGATCAGGTAGGGAAACAGATAACTAATCAAACAAAATGGGATTTAAGCCAAATGTAATCCTTGCTTGGGTTCTCCGTGCAGGTCTGAACTTAATTCCTTTCATAATTCAAAGCAGAGCTTAGACATATGTTCCAGCTTTGTTTCAATTGTTTTCACTTTTGGACAGTTGTTTGCTGTATGGGTTGTGAGTAAATCAGGTAATTGTTCAAACAATCTAAAAAAATTGCACTGAAAATGGAGGATAAAGCAGCCTTATTATTACTGGTAACGTGATTACTGTGAACTTACAGCTGGGGCCAAAATTTGGCATCTCTTTGTGAAGCTGTTAGTGATAGTGAGCTTATATTCCAGAGTGTATGCATATACCATGTTTATCAAAATAATTGAAATAACTGTGTTTTAGGGAGCTGCATCCAACTGTTCTTTTAATTTTTGCTGCTGGAAAAGTACAAGACTGGCAAAGCACAGCAACATAATGAATTCATTGCCTCAGTCCATGACATCAGAGCTCTTTCCTTCCAGTGAGCTCTGATATTACACAGACAAAATCTTTCATTGCATGTAGTACCTCCAGATTTGTCCCATGATGTATAGTAGAGATTCACAGAATCATTTATTTTGTAAAAGACCTCTAAGATTATCAAGATCTGAGTGAGAAACAGCATCCAGAAACCTTCACCCTTAAAGGAAAAGAAACTTATGTTCTCCTAACTGCAGTTCCCTCTGTTGCAGTGGTGTGTGCAAATGCTGTAGCTGGTAACCTGCATTTCACCCACAGACCAAAGAATAGGAGGAGAGCTACAGGTGACCTGCTTAAGTACTTGCAGATGTAGGCCCATGGGACTCTAGACCATATTGAATGGCATTTTTGCTGCCTATATTTCTGCTAGTGGTGGAAAACGTGGAAAATAGCATGTGATCATGTGTTGTTTTAGCCAATTGGATCCTTCCTCAGGTTGTGAAGCTGGGTTTTTCTGTCTTATTAGAAAATATGGTTTCCCTCTCACATAATACTGCTTGGGAAGGAGAAAAAATGTTTTGAAGTTGAGAGGTGCTATAGTTGATGAGAAACATGGGTAAATACATTATTTGCCTTATTCCTTCTCCTCTGTATGAAAAGAGGGGCCCATCATATACAGAGGTACAGTGATTATCCTAGAAACTTCTTATAACAGAAGTGTTTTGGGAAACCTAATTATGGCTTTTGAAATACCAGCAGGGCTTAGGCAAAGCTTGTCACTGATTCCAGATGAAGACTTGCCCTTTGGAATTGGTGGTAAAGCATAAATCCGTGTAATACATAATGCCCATTAACATATCTGTGTTGAGGATATGCTCTCAGGTACAGGGCATGAGATCCTAATACAGGCCTGTCTGCACAAGCCAGCCGACGTGCTGGGAAACAAGGACAGTGATTTAGCCTATGTGCTGGGAAGCAGGGGTGATGTATCCATAAGCAATGGACATGTAGAAGATGGTAACAAGTAAAATAAGAAGACAGATGAGAAACCAAGAAAGTGTATGAGAAAAGCAGAAGAATTGCTTATTGCAAGGTTAGCTGAAAGACAGACAGTAGATACATTAAGCAGACAGGTTTTAGCCAATAAGCTATAGTAACGTAATAAGTGAGTAACTTTTAGCCAATAAGTTATAGAGAACTGTTACACGTAAACTCTGTAAAACCTTATATAAACTGTGTAATTAATAAATGAATAGAGAGCATTGACCATACTTCTATGAAGACTGTGTCTTTGACTCTGGAAGCTCCATACCTGCTTTCTTTCTACACACCTGTGTGCCTAATTCATTGGTTACCTATTCCTGCCAATACCTGTGCTCTGTAATTTAAACCATTACCAAAAGCATAAACTGTTCATAAGCTGAATTCAATAGATGTATGCTTAAAGATAATTATGCATTTACTGTGCTTTAATTCTGATTATTGTTTTCTGTCAGCAGACTTGATGTGTTAGCCTGTTTTAGCAGTATTTGTCATTATTCTGGCAAATCATTGCTGTAAATGAATTGCTGCTGAGTCCCATGAAATTCCAATGCATTTTTTTCATTCTGCTGGGTTTTTGTCCATCACTTTTCAGCTGTGTGTAAACTGAATGGGAAGCCATTGGAATCATGGGCTCAGTGATAGTCTGACTCACTAGAACATGGAGAAGAATGAAAATAGTCAGATGGGCATGTTAGCTGCAAACTTTATTAGTTATAATATTTCTCCCTTTTTACACAGAAGTCTGAAATACTGCAACAAGCTATACATTGGAATAGCCTTTTATTATGTTAATTTTATAAACTTTGTCTTATATTAATTATAACACCTTTATTTTTTTTTTTTTTTCAGATTAGTGAATGGCTCTGCTTAAACTGCCAGATGCAAAGAGCATTAGGAGGTGACTTAGCACCAGGTCCTGGGCCTGGGCCACAGCCACTTCCATCCAAACAGAAGACACCCATTCCACCTTCAACAGCTAAACCACCTCCCCAGCCACAGCCAGTTCAAAAGAAAGATGTTTCTCCAAAACCTGATCCTTCGCAGACAGCAGAATCCAAAAAACCCCAGCCACAGAAAAAACAACCATCCTTGCCGGGGTCTCCCCCTGTAAAATCAAAACAACCCCGTGCAGAGCCCACTGAGACATCCCAGCAAATTGATGCTACTCCAAAGCCTGAACAGGTCAAGCCACCGCAGGCTGAAGATAAGCAAAAGCAACCCAGTGCACAGAAGCCTGTGGCAGACACTGTGCCTACATCTGCAGCACCAGGGCAGAAACAGGATGTGGCAGGGCCCAAACCACCACCAACTCAACAGAAAGTGACAGATTCCCCAAAGCCAGAGCCTGCCAAGCCATCACAGGACACACATCCAGCTGGGGATAAACCAGATTCTAAACCTGGTCCACAAGTATCTCGGCAGAAATCAGATCCCAAGCTTGCGTCTCAGCCTGGGGCTAGACCGGATGCTAAAACCCAAAAGCCTGTTGAGCCAACACAAATGAAAGATGATCCTAAAAAGTTACCAACAAAACCAGCCCCAAAGCCTGATACCAAACCAGCTCCCAAGGGCCCACAGGCAGGAGCAGGACCCAAGCCAGTGCCAGCACAGCTGGCACCTCAACCCCAGCCACCTCAGAAAACTCCGGAGCAGTCAAGGCGTTTCAGCCTTAATCTGGGAGGCATCACTGATGCCCCTAAGCCTCAGCCTACAACACCACAAGAAACAGTTACTGGGAAACTCTTTGGATTTGGAGCTTCAATCTTCAGCCAGGCCTCAAATTTAATTTCCACAGCGGGTCAGCCAGGGTCTCAGACATCAGCCCCACCTCCACCTGGGCCTGCGGCGAAGCAGCCCCAGCCTCCATCGCAGCCCCCGGCCCCCCAGGCAGCCCCCAAAGAGGCTGCTCAGGCTCAGCCTCTTCCAAAAGCTGTTCCTGTAAAGAAAGAAGCCAAGCCTGTTACGACCGAAAAATCGGAGCCATCAAAAGCGGATAGTGTTTTATCAACTAAGGGATCTGATTTAGAAAAGAAACCTGACTTGGCTAAAGATAGCAAGCCTCAGGCTGCTGAAGCTAAGAAACCTGCTGAGCTGACGGAACCAGAGAAAGCCAGCCAGCCTGAAGCGTCTTGTCCCCTTTGTAAAACTGGACTAAATATTGGTTCTAAGGATCCCCCCAACTTTAACACCTGTACGGAGTGCAAGAAAGTTGTGTGCAACCTCTGTGGATTTAACCCAATGCCACACATAGCTGAGGTAAGGCAATGGAGTCGGTATTTACTCTGTATTCCTACCTGCGGGCTCCCTGTGCTGTGGAGACCAGTCTGTAGCTCATTTGTTGCTGTTGAATTGTCAAGAAAAAAGCATCTGTGTTTTATGAAACTTGGTCAGTTGTCAGATAGTAGTTCTGATGAATTTTCAGTTTATTAAGGGAGTCTTGTATAGGTGGTTGCTAGGATTTTGAGACATAAGCAGATATGATTATGAACTCTTTTGAAAGTGGTGCTATGACACGGCAAAGTACTGCACTTTCATTCTGTTATGGGATAGTTCTTTTTCATATGATTCAGTGTTGTCTGTTAATATGTGCTTCTTTAATCAGGGTCTCTGAGACACGAAGGTTAAAGTTTGAGTGATACCTGTGTGGTGAAAGATGGAATTTTTTTGTGCAACAATGCGAAGTTCGCAAAGTGACTTCATTCATTAAGGAGTGTGAATCTGAAGGTGCTTTTTCCATGATTGCATGAGACAGCAACTTATATTTAAAATAATTTCACAACTTATTGTCAACAGTTTCTCACATTCTATATTTTTATCATCTTCCTTTATCCCCATAATTTTTTTTTGACAAAGGGATTGGAAACTTTAGACTATCTTAATGGAAAGGTGGATGCACATCTTACTTGTCCTACCAATTTGGCGAGTTTAATTCAACAGAATCAAACCACCTAAAAATGCTTGTTGGTAATTTAAATGTGTAAGTTGATTTGTGCAGCACAGGAGGACAGTGACTGTCAGTGTTCTGTCTTTGAAATATGAATGAATGAATGAATAAATGACAAGTGTCTCCCAGAGTTAAACATCTCTGCCTTAAGGTGAGATTAAATATTGGAAGAAATATCAAATTGCAGGGAAAATATTGCTTATGTTGTTTGCATATGCTTTTTTGTGGATTATTTTTTTGAATATACTATCACTTGAAAGGCCTTCGTCCTGTTAAAATAAGCACATTCTGTCAAAAATATGAATATGTTGTCTAATGTCTTTGTGGTCACTTAGGTCTGAAAACACAGGAAGATTGATCAGTGATTGAAAGTTGGGATTCAATTGATTTTTCATGTTGTTTATGCACTGAATACCATCAAACACTTATGTTCCTTCATCATAGTCCAACTGTGTGTATACAAACACTTATGTAGGTTTAAATGTGAAAAGTGCATATGACTTTCTTCAGAGGCACTCTAGTATACATACACTTAGTGCCATGGAAACGAGAGATGCGTCAGTTCTGGTGAAACACTGTCCTCAAATGACAGCTATGAAAGTCCTGGTGCATGGCTTGACTTCTTCAGAGTTGACTTAGGTGGGATGGTGTGGGACTGTCTTGTGGTGTGCAGACATGTTCTCTGGCTTTCTTCTCTTTAAGATGAGAAGGCTGGTACTCTTGTTTGTTTTTTTTTCCATCACTGTTACTATTAGACGATCCTCTCTGTTTTCACTTCTTGGAACATGCAGACCTTGAAATAGAATGGATTGACTTATTTTGACTTCTTCGTGCCTTTCTTTGTTGCTTCTTTGGCTCTGCTTGCATATGCTTCTTCTTTGTACTACACATTTCCACCTCTGTCCACATTTTCTGTCTTGCCTTCTTTTTTTCCAATCAGTTTTGCTAAAAACTGGCAACCTACTTTTCCTTCACAACAGGAGGTGGTTTGCTTGGCTGAGGACATCCCAAATTTTCTTTTCATAAGGACTGGAGACAGAAGAGGGAGCTCATCCTCTCCTCTCCCAAATGAGCTGTGTAAATAATGTACTTACCCTCAGATAGCAATTCTGTCCCTGGATGCACTGTATCCACCTCTTATTTGGCAGAAACATGACGATGAGCCAACAGTTTGTGCTCGCTTGCATACTCCTTTCCTCCACCAAATTCTTCTAATCTGTTAAGAACAGTCCTGGAGGTTTTATTTACTTGGCTCTTTATTTCTCTGGGGGCTAGGAAGGGGAAATAAAGAGGCTATTTTAAATTGGTCTTTCTGGTGCTTTTCTATCTAATTCTTTTATTCTTATATTCTGCATTCTGGACAAAATATGATTCCAGAAGCTACATGCCCTCTTGTCTCCAGAAGGGGTTTTGGATAAACAAACATAATGGATACCTTAGTTTTCGTTTGGGGCTGCAGCTGTATCACAGTTATTCTAACAGTTGTTTATGTATTAGCTACATGTTGTTGCCACTCTCATGGCTGAAAATGAGTCGAGGTTTATTGACTGTGTGGTGGCTGAACCCTTGTTGCCAACAAAACTTGTATTGGGCTACATGGTCAGGATCAGTCCCATGGAACAGAGAAACTGGTGTTTCATTGCCAAATGCAGAGGAGCGTCTAAACCCCATGGGCACTTCTACCTTAAGATGTCTCAGCAGGGAATTTCTTCCAGCCCATGTGCTGCTGACTGCAGACATGGCTGAGAGTATTTCTGAGGGAAGAAAGTGCTTTCTTACAGTCACACTTGTTTTTTTCTTGCCTGTACATGACAAAAATAACTTTCAAAAAAGTCAGTCCTCTAATAACCCCTCTACTGCAGGAAATAAGAACTAGGCTCTTACCTGGTCCAAATCAACAATAATGCTATTTACTTCAGTGAAATTGTTCTGATTTGTGCAAGCAGGGAATTAGGCTGGAATACTTTTTCCTAAATTGGTTTGATTGTTCTTTTTCTCCCTGATTTGTTGATCCAACAGTCAAACAGTTATTTACTTAAATGGTAATTTATCCGTGATGCAAACAGCCACAAATGATTAAATAAATGACACTTGATAGATTTCAAAGACCCACAGGACCATGGGAGCCCTAGTGCATTAGCAGACTCCTTATTCTACCATTTGCTCAATGGGGAGGAGCACTGTTTACCAGCTCCGTAATTAGCTTTCCAGCTCAGGTAGTTGGAAGCAGCTCTATTTTTAGTAACAAAGCACAAGATTGCAACTGCTGAAGCCAGAAATGAAATGTGTGGCAACGACCATTTTGTGCATTTAAAACTCAGTGAAGCTGTTCAGAATATTGAAGAGGAGCAGAGATGGTTGCCAATAACGTAATTAAGTATGTTGAGGTAACAGGGTCAGGAATATAGAACCTGTGATAAATTAATGCAGCAATAAAATAACTAAAAAAAAAAAAAAAAAAGATTTAAAAACTAAGCTGAGGAAAAATCAGCTATCCCAATTTTTAGAATCTGTAAGGGCAACATGAAAAGATAACATCTTAATAGAGACACATGTTATGAACAGAAAGAGTTGAAAATGTGATGTGTGTATATGTGAGTGTGCTAATGGATTTAATCTAATAGAACTGCCAAGGGAATAACAGAAGCACTTTTTAGTCTACTGATAGCTATAAAATTATCTGGAAATGCGCTCTGAAGTTAAGAATGTTCTATGTGTGAAATAAATTATCCGGGCTGCAGAAAGGATAGAATTGTTTTGAATGATGGAGAAGGACAGGGAGGACTGGGGAAGGGCAGAAAGGACATCATGTCTCTGAGGATTGCTAAGGATTTTTAGTTTGAAAAAGGTATAATCAGAATAGATAATATAAACAATTTCAGAGTGATTTTCTTAATATACTTATTACAGGAAATATAGTCTGTATGAAATTGTTTGACATGGGTGGATACAATGGTGGGAATCTGTAAAGCTTGATGGATCCCATGCAATCTATACTCTGATATCATAATCTTTTTTTATAAATAGATGTATAATTCGCCAACAGAATTTGCATGTTTTTCTGATAACTTGTTTCCCCACTGTTACTTATTAGGCTGAACTAAATAAATATTTTTTAATTATTCCCACATACCATGAGAGAAGAAAAAGCAAAAGGATAAAATAATTTCTTTAAGTAAGCACAGTGCTATCATTAAACTCAATAGTATAACCAAGTTAAAAATTCGTACCTTGCTCTCCCAGTAGGAACTTCTAGAAGTAGCAGTAAATAGCATTTTGGAACTGATATAAGCCTCTCTGGAGATGAAGGGAGCAAGCTTGTTGTGGCATGTTGTCACATAGCTGGATACATCTAGGGTTCTTGTACCTCCTCCTAAAAAGGAGTATTTGCACAGATGAGTGAGTACCTGATGGAAATAATTCATCTAGTTTCTGTTTTTCCAAAATCTCACTGATACGTAACTGCAAATGGAGTGAGGCCCTGAGCAAGTGTGACCCCTTTTTCAGGCTTTAATAGTAGACTTTAAAGAAATAATTAAAAGAGCCCTATCCTAAGTGACTCAAACCCTGCCATTCAACGCCCAAACGTGCTTTGGACTTCCTAAAGCAAGCGTGCAGCAACATTATCAACTAATAATCCATCTATGATTCCAATGAAAATCCCTAAAATGGTGTATTGCATCATCTGAGGTGACACATGTTGCCCATCTTTAATTAATTAATAACTCTGTACTGTCCTGTATTTCCTATTTGAAAAAGCTCAGACCACTCTGCAAATTGGCAGATTTAACTCCTATTAGAAATTTCTATCTCCTCTCTTATGTTTGGTGATGGGTTGTTTTGGAAACAGATGATGTCTGGGAAACACAGTTAAGAAGAATTTGCACTGAAGATACAAAGAGAAAAACAACCATTGCTTTCAGTTTCATAATTTATCTTCTCAGTTTCTTCCCTCTCCCTTTAAAGATCTTTTTAAAATTTTGATTGTAAGAAAGTAAATGCTATTACTGTTTAATAACAGTGGCTGAATAAAACAGAACATAATATGCTAACACAAGGTACTCCCTAAAATTTATGGAAATTTTATCCATTAAATGATAATTCTTTATAATTGAGAAAATGTTAAAACTACTGCTAATTATTATTTTGAAAGATGAAATCTGGCATTGAAAGCAGAGTGCACGTTAGATGATAAAACCCCACTGTATTTCATGACTGTCAGAATGAAATTAATTTAACTTCAAATGAAGTATCCTTCTTCTTCTGTTAAACTAATTCAATATGCATAAAAAAACAAAACAAAACAAAACAAAAACATTAAAGTGGAAATGTTTTTCATAGCAGAATGACTCACCTCTTCCACTTTTCCTGTAAAGCACATATATTGTGTATGTACAGAATGGAAGGGCTGATATGGAATGGCCCTTTGATGAATGATTTAGTCAAAATTGAACACAGAAAAATATTTTTTTTAAAAAAATAATATCTGAATTCACTTTTAAAATAAAGCTGAAGACCCTAAGCTTCACCAACAGAGTTAGATTTCTGATATTTATATTTGCACAAGTATTTAAATGCTTAAAGACAGACTTAATTTGTCCACAATACTTGTAAGTGTATTAGGAGATTCTGTCATTCTATAATGCCTCAGCTAAAGCTGTGTTGCAAAAAATCCAGTTTTGACCTGATGATTTTCCATAGATCTGAACTTCTGTCTTCTGCACGTGTCTTGAGCTATTCCTTTTAAGCAGTGTCTAGTGTTTAAACCCCTTTGGAGTCCAAACATGAGATGAAGCCACTTTTGGAATCTGATTTCAGTGTGTCTTTGACAATAGTTCATCCAAAGGCAGTACTGCTTGGCATTAAACAGATCAGCTACAGCTGCTTTAATTAATAACAAAACCTGCTCATGATCAAGTATGATGTGGTGGTTTGCCAAGTTTATTTGTTCTCCAGTAATATTATATGCAAAGTACAGGTCTGCAAATAGATGTGACTTCCGAACTCCCATCCTCAGCTCAGGGCTGTTACTGGGATCCAAAGCCAAGCTTGTCTTCCAGTTTTCTCCAAGACCCCATGAGCTTGTGCTCCTTGAGTTCCAACAGTGAAAATGAAATCAAGAGTGAGCCACTGCATCCAGATAAGCTATTTAATAGATGTCCTGTGATGGTTTTGTTTGAATTTCCCATCACAGTAAAGGGAAATGAAAACATCCTTACTTTCACACAAGGTTCTCTGAACAGGTGTCCTGCATTTCAGTAGGGCTTCTTGGTCCAGAGCAAGTTATATAGTGGTGCAGTTTCATTTTTTGGCAGTCAGGTTTTGATGGTCACTCCTGAATGTGATGATCTTGGGACAGTATTTGAAAGCAAGGCTTCTTAGAGTGCCATGATTGCTAGTCAAAACATTAATTATAAGATTGCACTCTTGTTAATTTTCCTTTTCAGTATTTATGACCATAAAATTAGGGATTTTTTTTTTTTTCCCTCTGGAATTAAATTCAAGGAGCGAAGATTGGTATCACTGCTCAAAGCAATAGTGTGACCTTTGGAAGCACTATTACCATGATTAATTGCCTGCTGTTTGTTCTTTTTATTCCAGTCTCTAAAAGTTTCCAAATTACTCTCTGAATGAAGAAGTCTGTTGAAACCAACAATGTGATATAGACATAAAGGGATGTAAGGCCATATGGGTTTTATTAATGTAGGTAATGGCCACTGATGGTTTGTAAACCAAAGGGATCTCTGCTTCAGCACTGCTGCTAAACAGCCGAACAGCTTCTGTCTAGCTGGCTATTTTTCATTCACTTGGAATTCATATGTAATGACTTCTTCACCTATATATATTTATTCCATCTTTAGATGCCTTTGCATCTTTGAAAGATAAAATGCTTAAGTGAGTAATTAATGCAAAGCTTTCAGTGTTGATTCTTCTGTGTGGTTTCCTTTTTGCTTCTGCAGATAGTTTATAGACTAGAGAGTCAAGCTGGAGTCACAAATCTAAAACTGATTATCAGGAAAATTACTGACCTGGCCTTGAGCCAGGTGATTTTCTTCTCTGTTACTTCATTAGAAGTTTGGTTAGTGTCCCATTATTTAATGAGGAAGAAGTCTTCTGAAAGAAGTTGATATTGAGTTTTTCTACTCAACTTTATAATAGTAATTTAAAGGGACTTGATTTTATTGAGATAAGGATATTTCATGCTTTTATGTTAGAGAATAATACATTTTTGTTCATGTTTTAATGAGGAAAAAAAGAGCTTAATTTAGAGACTTTAAATATTGGTTTGAGAGTCAGTTAATTTCTATATAAGACCAAATGACCCACTTCCAGATTTTCTTAAGGAAACAGACAAAATCTTATGGATGTTAAGTGCCTCTTTTTTTTTTTTTTTTTTTCTGGCACCCAGGTGAGATACCTTAGTAGGACATTACGTACCATCTGATCACATTAATGATATGTGCAGACACTATCATAGCTTGTGTGATCATAAAAAATTATAAAACATTTATATATTTTTAGAAGAATCCTTGCATAGTTATGGTCTTCTGATAATTACCTATAGGGGGGAAACATCAAAAGAATTTTTTTTTAATATTCCAGGAATATGAAGAGCTAGTGCACTTTCAAGGAACAAGTGCTGTAATAACATTTTGAAAAATATCTGAGGATTTTATATATCTGAAAACAGAATAGTTTTCCCTGGATATTTTTTACTGTAATTGACTGCAAAAGGACAGATAGATATTGTAGTAGTTAATAAAATTCTTAGAAGATATATATATATACTGAAATATAAATTTACATATACTATCAATTTAAACATTTGCAAACATTTTGTGATCTCATTTGTTGCAGAACAAAGCTGTTCATTTTTTTAAAGCAGTTAAGTTCCAATTCCTGCTTACGACGAAAATTTTACGTCATGTTTCTGCTGACCAAAAGCCGAATGTTTATCACACCATGACAATATATTAGTAACGAAAGGTCAATGTTTTGCACAAACAAATTCTAAAAATCACTTGTTTGCCACCACTGTGGGGTGATTTTAAACGTAATGGGGTTACACAAGTGTAATCAAAGGCATTTTGCAATTAATTTTAACTGCTTGCATGAAGTGTGACCAGCAGTAAAAACAATTAAACCTTAAGATGTAAAGAAGGAGAAGAAATGAGCAAGATAGGGCACTTACCTGATTTCTTTTTATATCATACACAGTAATATTTCTCTCTGAGTAATGGAAAGAATGTGTTATTTAAAGAGGTAGTGGCCAGTAGTTATTTTTAATATTTCTGAAACACATACAGTTCAGTGGACCAGAATGTGAACAAACCTGGCTTTAGATTTAATGTTACTTATATATTAAATTGATTTCTCCAGTATTACTAAGTGTAAGGATGGAGGCTGAGGAGAATGTAAGCCATTATATAGTTGAGGAAAGGCGATTAGATTCGTGCCAGTAAGCTGCTGGAGATGCTGTCTAGCAGCATTTGAAACTGCTAGGAGTTCACAGACTGATGGTGAAGAGGGGGATTAGCTGCTGCTAAAGTATTCTGACTGAATTTTACACAAAATGCTGTTGAGTCAGGGTGAAAAAAAAATATATATATATATTTGCATTACTAAGAAAACCCTCATATGAGCTAGTAGGCTGTATCAGACCAGAACACTCACTGAGAGGAATGATGAGGTGCATTAGTTTCCCATCTGTGTTTTGGAGGTCAGTGAAATTACTCGGACCATGAGGTAACTTAGGCTTCTAAGGACAAGACTTGAAAGACCATCTGGTGGTCTTCTGTTTTTAGTGTTTCTAGGTTAGTAACCTTTTGGGCTTGTTTTTATTGGGCTTTCTTTTTGGTTTTGTCTTTCTTTTTTTTTTCCTTAGCAAATGCCCTTCACATTGGAAATGGTCCAGTTGTCATGTACAGAAATTAAAAATTGACCGTATGAAATCTTGTCCTTAAATACACTATTTTAATGCATGGAGCTACGTCTTTGAGAAGATTTTGTGTCTAGTGGTTATGTGAATAATTATGCTAAAGCCTACAGATGACTTTATAATATTTAAACATTTTTTTGAGACTTCTGAACTTTTCCCTGACATATCCATCAGGAGTATGTTGTGGTTTGTTTGGTTGATTTTACAATGGCGTTATCATAATTGCAAACATTTGCAAATACAGGAGCGCATTGAAGATGATGACATAATTCTGATCCACATCACTAGTTGTCCATGCAAATACCTGAATTTTTTCAAAAGTGTCACTTCTGTAATTTGTCTGAAGTTTTCTATCTTACCTTTTATGTAAGATGAAAACATAAAGATATGGTATTTCTTTCTGATTGCGGACAAATTCATAGCTTCAGGTTACTAGGTAGTAACTACCTTTTTGTACAGATCTTTACTATCTGAAAAGCTGTCAGATATGCCTATTCCCCAGCACCCCTCAAAACAACAAACCAGCCATTAAATATCCATATAAATATTATTTTCCCACAGAAATTCAATGGGAATTTTCACTGAAACATTGAACTCTGGTGCAGTACATCAAAACCAGTCTGGGCACATAGCCACTTCAGGTGCTCCTTTCTTGCTTTTGAATTACAATGGGAAAAACACTTGTTATTTTTGAATGAATATTTGAAATACTGTTTCTTAAATGTTTTTGTATTGAAATACGCACTAAAGATTTGGTTTGCTCAAAAGTCAAATTTACACTGAAAATTGACTAAAACAGTGAAGTTTCAACATGTTCTGCTTTCTGGCTACTGTTTTTCAGGGTTTTGCAACAGAGTCGTTTTCTGTTTTCTTCTACAGTCAGAACTGGACATTGGATTAAAGTTTTAGCACTATCTCTAAAAGTATTGCATTTCTGTAATATTTAATTTTTAAAAGGGCAAGAACTCTGAATAAAACAAAATTCAGGTTAGATTTTAAAAAAAAAAAGCTCTACAGTTTTGTATCTGCCAGAGGGGCTGAAGGTTGATGTCCTGATATGACATTTGTAAAACTGGGAAAGTGTAGGCTTTGTACTCATTACAGAACAAGTTAAACAGAATTAGCTCTTTCACAGGCTTCGGTACGTGCACCTTTGTGCTGACCTACAATGTGCTGCTGTTTTGTCCTGAATCATGTCTGAGCCAAGAACACTTGTATTGTGCTGCGTAGTGAATTTTTAAAGTCATGTGCCCAGTATAGCTGGGACTCAATTACACTGTTATCCCAGACCTCTAAAGGGAAAGAGCACTGCCATTTTTCTTCTATATCACCTATCAGCAGAAGGATCTCCTGATCAAAACATAATCTCTCATTTGATTTTGTATCCTTTCAAATATTTTAGCTGTGCTGCTTCTTCTTCAGACCTGCAAGGATTGTGTTAGTGTTCTGTCACCCTTCAGATGACAAATCTGGTCAATGTGTTTTCACAAGGCGCAATGTGCAATGTAGCTAAAGGAACTTATGTTTGAATCTATAATGTGTTATAATTAGTTACAGACAGAATTAGACGCTTCACTGAAATTCATGCTCTTCCTTCCCCTTCCTTTCTTCTATATGCTGTTGGTAACTGGGATCAAGAAAGGTTTAGCTTTAATACATTTGTATAGGATGAATTGGCTTGTTCTGGGTGTTGGTCTGAGGTGTGATGCACTTTCCATGATGAGTTCTTTAGGCACATTTGAGATCTCCTTGTTCTTTCCAGGATGAAATGAAGATATATTTGATTTTTCAATTATCTGTATGTCTTTAGTATCTGCATTGGGCAGGATGAAGCTCCCTCCACGTACAAATTAGAGTAGATCAGCTTGATCAACCCAAAGCAAGGTCAGTTGAAGAAGGCTTTTTAGGACCAGTTAGGGTTTGAGTGGTTCCAGACATTGAGACTCTATAACCTCTTTAGACAACATTTGACTGCCTTCCTTATTTTTATTAAATGTATTTTCTTAAGTTATTATTTATCTGAATAATGAATTGAATTCAAGTGAATTTAAATGAATAAATGAAATGCCTAATATTTGAATTTATACAGATTGTAAATTCTGTCAATTCATTGGATACCATTGAGAAGACTGACTTCTTTTCACTCACACACATTGAGATGACCTTCCCGAGTCTTTTTTCCAGTTCCAGTTCTCTTAGCTTCTCCTTCTATAAGTGATACTCCAGTCCCTTAGTCATCTTCATGATCCTTTGCTGGACTCACTCCATTATTTCCATGTCTGTATTTTTTTGAGGAGCCAAGAACTCTGGACAAAACACTCTCTCACCAGTACAGAGTACAGGGGAATAATCACCTCCCTAGACCTGCTAGTGATACTCTAAACTAATACAACCCAGAATGTTGCAAGTATTCTAGCATGTCTTTTGCCTGATGCTTCCCCTTATTTTCATACCATGCTAAAGGACACAGAACATATGTGCCAGCAGGTGAGGTGAAACACTTTGCTATAAACACAACTTACAGACATTTTGAAGTTGATGGGGTCCAGAGGAAACCTGTTCAGTCCACTCTAAGGAATTCTAACTCTAAACTGGCCATTAGTCACAGTACAACAGTGAATTCCACACAATGATTCTGGCCAAAGGGATAAAGTGCAGATTTCAAATTACTGTGATATCTCTGCAAAATACATGTTATAGCAGATCATCTTCATGGCAGGTGTATATTGACTTCTCCAAGTTATATTGGCAGGTTCAACAGTAGAAGGTATAAATACTGTTTTGGAGAGAAGGAATGGTTAGGACTGAATCCAAGTGGAATTTCATACGATGTTCCAGGAGTTGAATTTTGCACCTGGTCTGTATGTCTGGAATCCACTCACCTAAATGCTGCTTTCTACTTTCTCCTCCTCTTAAACCACCTTCTTTTCCATATGTGCTGAAAGAGGTGTTGTTTGCATTTGAAACTATGATATTTGCTTTTATTAACTGTGGGGCTCTTTCTTGTCATCTTAAACATTAAAGATTTCCATTTTTGAAGTGTCTCTTTTTATTCCAAGGCAGTGGTGTACAAAGAAATGCGGGGTTAATTAGGTAACTTCATTAGTAACTGGCTTTCCAGTTGCATAACTTGTGTAGTTGCATCTTGAATCAGTAAATGCATTTTGTAAAATATGAGTCTTTAAAAATACCTTGTAATTTACAGAGCTTTGAAGTGTGCTGAAATGAAAATTTGTTCAGTAACGATCTATTTTCTGAACCTTTATGTATTTGGGAACAGTTAATCCCTGTGTTCTAATAGGATTTATGAGGTGTTTCATGCTCTTAAATGTTTTGTTTGGATGATTTGTCCATATAGAATTAATAATTCTCTGCAAGCACATTATCTTTATGTTTTGATCTAAACTTGCTATTCAAAATTAAGGTAATAATTTGTCTTTTAGATCCAGGGAAATGACATCAGAATTGATGTATTATAACTATAATGAAATTCTACTGGAGCAGATGTTATAAATTCCATTTTTGCACTTATTCATAATCAGTAGCAAATAATTATTGATATATTGTAATTATAACAGGAACCAGGGTGAAATGTTTTTGTCTTCATCAGCAAGCAGGATTTAATTTTTAGAGCATGCCTGGGAAAATTTACTCTAATTTTCTTTCTGAATCTGAAGCTATGATTGTGGTTTGCAGCACTTGGATGGCATCTTCCCTCAGTTTGCATTATTCCAATTGCCTAATTCTGTCCTTTTGCTTTGGATTAATTCTGTGTGTATTGCAGGGGATTAATATTCCTTTTAATTATTTTCCTATTGCTTACACAGATTGTATAAAAAGTGGCTTCACTGTCTGTGAGGAATCATTTAAAATTTAATTGAAAAGCATTTAATTACTTTCAGTCCTCTATAGTCAAAAACAGGAGAGATCAAGGTGCCCTTGCAATGGCAATTCAGTTTCTTCTGCACAGGTTCCTCTCTTTATGCATTGGAATCTTATTTATGCAATCCTTTCATTAAAAAGGAATGTTTTAAGAAGGTCATACTTTGAATTTCTAAGTACAAAATATGTACTTGCTGATAAAGTAGGGTCAGGTACAAGTTGCTAAAAACTAGTCATTCCCCTGGCACACCTTCTAAGTCCTTTCATTTTTTTGAATGTACCTTACATGTACAGTTTCTGTTCACATAAAAATATTTGTTTCTGTTGACAGATCTCATCTGCTGTTTCTTTTGCATCACTTACTTCTCTGCACTTCAAGTCTGTTGCAGTAAATCTGTCTGAGGAGAGCTATCTCTTGAGTTTTGTGTTTGAAACACTGCTTTAGAGTCATTGTCTTTTCTCCACCTGCAATTTTCAGCCATTTAAAGCAGTTATTGCCTGTTTTCCACTTGAATAGTGATATATGTGAACATCACATTTAATTAAAAAAAAGTAAGATCCCCTTTTTAAAACGTTAAGAGAAGTGAAACAAGTCAAGTGGAAGGAAGGTGCTGACAGAAAGAAGATTATTTGCAAGTTAGTGTACTAAAAAGTTGTTAACAAAATTGTATTTCCTTTCAATTATATTATCTCCTGAATGTACCAAACCAGAAGCCAGGGCTTCATCATGAAAGAATATGGCAGATGGAGTTACTCCTCTGCAAGTATTAAAAAGAAGGGCTCCTAAATTATCTGTCATGATTTAGTTTAGGGTTTCAGACCCTATGCTATCTGTTCTTAGCATCATAAAACATAATGGAAGTATACAGAGATTCAAATGTGTAGATTCATACTGTATATCACTTCCTTATGTGTCTGCAGATGGTGTGTATATTTTTGCATATGGGATTTTATGGTGGTTAGAATACATTTGATGGGGTAAATGTAGGGGAATGCAAAGATTCATTGCAAGTGATTAATTCAAAGATTTATATATATGTTTTTTAAGCTCTTTGGTTTCCAGCGAAGACTCTAAATCTTACCTTTTTTATCACTAGTTCTTTTTAAACTTTGGTGATTTTTTTTTTTCCCTTGTTCAGTCAAAAAGGCCAGAAATCTGATCTATTAAATGCTTGGATGCTCAATGTTGAAGTCTTTCTCTAAATATAAGCAGACTAAAATCAAAGACGGCCTTGTAGTGCATAGAAAGAAAGAATAAAGGAGGTCCATTTTTATAACATTTTTG
The DNA here is from genome assembly GCA_035583185.1 of Anabacerthia variegaticeps. NCBI lineage: Eukaryota > Metazoa > Chordata > Aves > Passeriformes > Furnariidae > Anabacerthia > Anabacerthia variegaticeps. The sequence continues at coordinate 8,483,356 of JAWWEW010000041.1, forward strand.
ATTCAGACCCCAGATGAGCAGTCTAATGTAATTTCAAGTGAGGCAAGTGAAAGCAGCGTATGTTTGAATTATGCATAAGCTAAAAAGATAAAGGTAGAAAGTCATGCAGGTTGTCAGTCACAGGAATGGATTTCAGTGATCAATCACAAGTTGGTCAATTCAATTAATCATTTTTTTCCCCCTAGTTATGAAGTTCCTGAAATAAATTCTTGAGGACAGACTTTCCTAACACTATCTAGTTTTTAAAACTCCCCCTTCCCACAGGAAGCTACTAAAAGGGAAAGATCCGTTCTGTAAGTACTATATGAAGGGTGCTCACCAGGAGAATTGTCTGAACTTTTTCAGTGGCCTTCAGTTTTCATCACAGGTGAAAGAGTCATGGAACCAACAACTTCTAAACTAGACTGATGTGTTTAAACTATTATAGGGGATTGACAAAAGGAAAGAGAAGGTACAGTCCAAGAAATTTCTTCTACATTTTTTGGCCCATGAGAAAGCGATTCGCTTTGCCCATGCAGGAGTTCCACAGCACCTACTCTTGTGACAAGTTGTCAGCATAGTCCTGTCAAGCCTGTTGAAGTAATGTGGAAGGCGAGATAAGGGAAGGAGTTGCAAGAATTTTGTTTTGGCAAGGTATTTGAGCACGTGATATGATTAATGTGGACCATGGCAGAACTTCTATAGACAGATTATTAGTAAAAATAAGTAAGATGGTGTACCTAATTAAGAGAAACACAATAAGATAAGCCCTGTTAAAGGGCAAGACATAGCTACCAGCAAGAATGCATCTTTTGTAATGCAACTGGAGCTCCTCAGCCTCTTAAAAATGTTTTCTTCATGCCTATTTAGAGGTAGTCGAAGTAAAGAAAGTCTCAGTGATGTCTTTTAGAAGAAAGGAGTTTCAAAATTAATCAAATAGGTAACATAAATGTAATTTTCCTTGTTTTACTTCTCAAGAGTTGCTGGAAGTGACTGATTTCAGAGAGGCTGGCATGGGTCAGTCAGCATCTTGTAGCAACTGTTCAAATCAATAAAAATATGTTTATTGGTTTTAGTAGATAGTATTGTCTGACAGAAGGTGAGTAAAACAATTCAGCCTTAAGAACTAACAGAAGCAGAACTAAATACTGGTTTAAGTGCTTGCTTTCTGTCTCCAGGGATATACCTTCATAGTGCATTTAGGATTTTAGAGCTTCATCCTCTAAACTGATTAGCTAAGTGAGAAACTTCATCTCTTGTTAGTAGTTGTTTCCAGATATGTTCAAAGGTATGGCACTAGAACCCTGAACATTACTATTCCAAACTTAGAACGATTTTCAGGCAATTTTGGAAACAGTTCAAGCCTTAGTCATGCAAGTATTAAATTTTCTCATGAGTAATCTGATCTACTTAGTCTTACAAGCAATGAACTTTCTTCTGAGTAATCTGATCTACTTCAGCCTTCTGCTTATAGGTAGGGTGCTGCTGTGTTTCACTCCTTTGAAGAAGTGACTTATTCTATAAGGAGCTCAGTTTGCCTGATTGAGCTACTCTAAAAGAAAGAGAAAGCCTATTAAGAAAATAGCTGACAAATTTCAGTTTTCCTGAGTAAAGACCATTTTGATGAATGAAGTCTTTTAGGAGGGTGACTAACATGGTACAGTCACTTAAAGTGATGCATGCTGGTTTTTCATGGTACTATTATTTTTTTATATGGAATGATTTAGTGTGTAGATGTAGAACTTTTGAAAATATATAATTTGTTTGTGATTAGACACTTTAGTCACATACCCATAATTGCTTCAGTCAAATCCAGAAAGTGTATCATAGGCACTTCTGGATGATTGCTCAGTACCTTTTTAATCTTGTCTCAGGCTTTCCTAAATGTGTAGTTATTTTATTTGAGGAGAGGGGGAATTATATGAAATATGCTGTTGTGTCTTCAAATATTAGGAAGTATATTAAAAGTGGTTTTAGTCTATGTGTATCGTTGCAGAATGGAGAAAAAGATTAGAATGTGGAGGAGGAATTTGGAGGAATGGCATCTTGAAGCAATGGTGCTACTAAGGAGCATACTAAGAGCATAAATTCTGAAGTTGCACTTTGAAGAGCACCTGTGGCTCTATAGAGTGCTGAGTAAATAAAAAAGATGACCAGGAGTCTGAGTCAGTGCTAATATAGATTTATCATTTATGCTTCCATTTGTATTAGTGGTGATGCTACTGGATCCTTTGCTTTCAGCAGTCAATATGACCAGGCTCTGTAGATAATGGAGCTGAGGGTGACAGGAAGACCTTCTTGATGAGGTGTGTGCTCCAACACTGTTTTAACAGGGCATGCAGAGCAGGTTTGGTGCCAGTAACAAAGTTCAGCCAACAGTCCAGTTCATGACTGTTGATGAAGTCAAGCTAAAAAGTCAAGTGAGAAAAGAAGGACCAACATCAACAGGGTACAACCAAAGTAAAATTTATCAGCAGCAGGGCAGTGGCTTCAATGAAGGACCTGAGCCAGTGGGTAGATGCTACATGAGTAGAAGCCCCAGGCAGAGCTTCTCACAGCAGTTTTCCCACCCCACAGAAATCTCATCCAGGGTTACCCAGCTGTATTGTGTCAGAGTAGACTTTTAACCCAAGTGCCTAAACCTGTGGGCAAGGGAAGAGGAGGTCTACAAAGAAAGATGATGTAAGACTGAGCAGGGTAACTAGAGCCTGTTGGTGCACTTGGGGCTCTGACACTTCCAGCTGGCGTCACTCATAGTTGGGGGTATCAAAGATGGGGGTGAAAGGCATGAGAGACTGCTCTTTGATCTGTACTCTGTGTCATGTCAGCCTTAATGCACACGTTGTAACAGACACTGCTAATGGCAGAACTTTATAAATCTATACCAAAAAATTTTACTGGAGCTGGCTGGACATTTTGTGATAAAACAAAGTATATATTTTCAGGGCTCTGGCACTTCAGAGTTTGGAGTGTTTTTAGAATGGGAAGAATTGTGTTTGGAAACTCATACTTTAAACTTAATGGAGCAGCTCATGGTGGAGTTGGTGTGGACAGCTGCAGGTGGTCAAGATCATGAAGGTTAACTTTACTTAGCAGTCATTAAGCAATATATTTAATGAAGTAATGTGATTCAACTGCACTTGGTCCTATGAATTATTGACTAAAGTCCGTTGACTGTATTGACTAGATCTCCACTGACTATAATGAGATGTTAGACAAGTAGCATAAACATTTAAATTGCAGACACAGAATGACTGAGATTAGAAGGGACATCAGTAGGTTATCTAGTCCAACTTTCTGTTCAAGAAGGGTCAGAGGACCATACCAGGTTGCTCAGGACTTTATTACATCTAGTTTTGAAGCCTCCAAGAATGGAGACTGTGTGTGGACAACCTGTTCCAATGCTTCAAAGTCCTCATAGCAAAGAAAGTTCTCAGTTTAAATTTGTCTGCAGCATCTTGTCCCCTCACTGGGCATGGCTTTGAAGGGCCTGGCTCTGTCTTCTCAATGACCTCTTCGTAAGTACTGTTAGGCTTCTGTTAATCTCTTGAAGCAGACTTTTTCATGATGAACAAACCTGTTTCCCTCATCTGCTCCTCACAAGGGTGTTTTTCTAGCCTCTAACCATCTTTGTTCCCTTTTTACTGAGGTTTCTGCAGTTTGTCTTTTTTTTTTTTTTTTTGGTACTGGGGGAACAATACAGGATGCAGCATATTAGACATAGTCTAATGAGTTCTGGGTGAAAGTGCTCATTCAGATCTACTCGCTATGGGCTTTTAAAAAATCTCCAGATGCTGCAGGCCTTCTTTGTAGCCTCAGTGTGCCACATTCACCATATTTAGCAGTGGGTCTGAGTTTTTCTTGTCCAGACTTTTCTTGCATATTTAGCATAGAAACTGTTCTTGTTGCCCTTGATGTCCCTTGCCAGTTTCAATCCTACTTAAGCTTCCTTTTTCCTAGACAGAAGGCTGTGCAGTGTTTCTACATTTCTTCTTTGTAGCTTGTCTAATTAGAGTGCTAGTTCTGGAGTAGGGGCAGGTTTGGAGGACCAGGCATCCTGTCCTGTGTATGTAGCTCATTGCTGTAATGCCATAATCTTATAGCAAACACTATATGCAGGAATATTTTGGAAGAAAGCTGGCAAGTGCAAAGATCTATAGAAATATGCACTTTACCATGCTGTTTGGATTTTGATGTGGCATTACTAATGTAAACCTTTTTTGACAGTCTCCTGGTCCAGGCATAGACTGTGCCTGTTGTGGCAATTTATATCTCTGAAAGCCATAAGAAACCATCTCAGCTTCCCAGAGATGATAAAGCTATTGCCTCCATGAGCCAAATATACTTGAAAGTTAATGCAGTTGTCTATCTAAACTTTATGATAATGTCTTGTTCTTCTGCACTGAGCTACTTGACACCATTCTATCTGTCACATCTAATAAAAATATATTCTTCTTCGACCTTATTTTATGTAGGAATTGCCAGATTTAGCATATCAACACATCAAATTGTATCATTGCTGTGAGTTTGGGTTGGTTTACTGTAGCCAAGAGTTTGCCCTTCAATATTAAAAATAGTTTGAGTTGTTGTGTTTATCGCTATGCATAACAATGCTTATCTTTCTATTAAAGTATATGATTAAAATTCTGACATGTTCCAAGGTTGCCTGACAGAGGCATTACTATACATTACTGTTTTAAATGACTGCTTATTTGCATTTGTTCTTTCATTATCTCTAATAGATGATGACATAGCATAGTGGGGGAAAAAATTATGTTAAGCCAATGTTGAGAAAGAGATGGTTTTAATGTAGTAAACACAAAATTATCCTGACAAGTCAAAGAATGACTCTGTAATATTCAACCTTATAGCTCAATTTTAGGGGAAAAAAAAAAAAAGGGCATCAAATACATTGACATTTAGTGAATATTTAATTGTTGTGTAAGCTGAAGAAGAAAGCATTTATGTATTATTGGTCTGTAGGTATATTTTGAATAGAAGTTATTTCTGTGTGGATTGAATATGTAGTTTTATTTTGAGATTTAAATCCTAGATTAGAGCCAGTCTTGGGGGTTGGATCGTGTGTAATAGCCAGAAACAGTGATATCCACGGTCTTTTCCATAAAAGTCAGCTCCACCTGGTTGAAGCTATTGACTCAGGGTTGGAATGAAATGTTTGGTTCAGCTCCAAAACAGTGCCTTACCCAGCACCAGGACACAGCCATGCACTGTAATGCCACTTGCTGCTACAGCTCAGCTGTTCTGGAGGAAAGGCAGGAGCTAAAGGCATATTTCCCACCAAGTTTGGTCGCAGGCTTAGAATTGCAAATTGCCTTGACAACTGTTGACCATTCTTCATTTGTAAGAGGTAAGATCACCCTGAATACATAAGAGTGCCAGACACACTGACAGGACAAGGTAGCCCCAAGTCTGTGTCCATTCAGTAATTTTTCCTCTTTGGTGTGCTTATACCAGCTGGCAGGTTTGTTAGTGCTTCACTAACCAAGATAGTTGCTTCACTATGTGCTGTTGGCACTTATGTCATTAGATGATTTTTTTTCTTTATTAGAGTTATTAAAGATACATAACATCTCCATGAGAACCTCTGAGCTGTTATAAGTCAGAGAGCAGATTGCAGCCCATCATTTGCTCTCATTTAAATCAGTATAAATCTGAAGTGGCTGCACTGACACAGTAGAATTTTCCTCATATGCACCAGTATATCCAAGAGTGGAATTCAACTTTACAGTAATTTCTGAAAGCAAGCTATCTTTTTCATCCAAGTGACTGTCTCTTAACACTAGCTGGAGGTGGACTTGAACTGGAGTTTTGGAACTCCTGATTTTAAAACTGACCATTCATGGGCAACGATTTGCATTTTGTCTTTCCAGTCGTTGTCTTGACTGTTTGGTCTGCCAGCTTTGTATGCCTTCCATTTTGCTCAGCACAATCCTAGCTGTGGTTTTTAAATGCTACTGAAATATAAATGATGACAGCAGCTTTTAAAATGGGAATTATTAAACTCCAGAAAGTCTCCATCTGCTTGTATATCAGTATACAGAATATTTAGTGCCCAATTTGCATGTTGTTCAATAGGGAGAAGATTTTTGATTGTCTCCATACATCCTGCTCTGACCCAACTAGGAATGTAAATCATCAGAAATGATTAGGAATCTGTCTTTTGAGATTACTACCTATATTTTTGCAGAGCCAAGATGTCTGTAGGTTTTCAGAAAGGTTCATTTTAGCATTTCATTATGTATGTTTATCTAAAATGAATATGGAGATCAGTTTTTTTGTTTACTCCTATTGTTGGATACTATAATGCTTTTGCATTAGAAAGAGATGCTGTATAATAGACTGCTGGCAAAGGAAAAGCATGATCTTATGGTCAAAGTAGAAAGAGTTTAGATTAATTAATCATTACTATGCTGTAAACATAAATTCTAGCACACACCATGGGGAAGGAAGTAGTGGGCATGTGAATTCTAGATTAGCCAGAATTCTGTAATGCCATAGTGCTGAACTGAAAGGTCAAGAAGTCTTTGACAATTTATTCTTGCTTTACACAAAACATGGTTTTGTGACTGCTGTTTGAAAATAGGCTGGTATGTTGGAAGGGCACACAAGAAGCTGTAACAATTACTTTAGAAGTAAATGAATAGAAGACCTCTAGAAAGAGAGAAAAATATGTTTTCAGTCTGTTTTGGTGGGGAAAAGTTTAAGATCAAGATTAAGAGCTTTTGTAAGATTCTTTGATGATACATTGGGCATAACACAGCTCTTGGATTAAACAATTCTCATTGCAAACTCAACGTAGCTAATTTAAGAGAATCGAGTTGCAGGACTGAGCACAGCTAATTATTGCAACAAAGTGCTGAGTCAGCAAACATAGAATGACTTGGAAAAAACCCCATTTCTTAATATTAGCTCTTCCATAGGTTGCAGAGTCTTGTCTTTGCCCCTTCTTTTCACAAAATATGAGAAGATTAGGCTGCAGAAGAAAGAAATTTGCAACTCCAGGTATTAAGATCAAATAAAATTAATCACTTTCAGAGCTGGTCTTTAGCCAGATCACTAGATCTGAACAATTCTGCCTTTGCTAAAACAAGTAGAGCAAGATGTAAGTTTTGTGCTTGGCCTGACTTTTTTTTTTGGTGTGTTTTTTTTTTTTTTGTTTCATTGTTTGTTTGTTTGTTTTTGATGCAGTTATGCAGACATTACAAAGGTCTGTTTCTCTAGTCTTCTGTTTTCATAGTGTATATTATGTTTTTCTAATGTGGAAAAGTATATTCAGGTTTATTACTTTCTCCTTTAATTTAGCAAGTGTTGAGATGGATGAAAACATTCCTATGCCAATAGCTACGTTTATTGCACTTTTATGCATTAGCAATGGTAAATAATTGCCCCAAGACAACATCTGTTCTCATTTGTCTAGTTTCATTTATGTTAATATATAAACTGAGCTTTTGATAATCACTTACCTACTTTAGAACTTATTTCTGTGTGTTATATTGTTAGTTTTGGATGGCAAATTATATATCCAGCTAAGGAGCTTTAACTTCTAGATCAGCAACAAGCCCAAGTCTCAGAAGAAAGTTCTCAGAATAACTCTGCTGTCTGTGCTATGTCTATCACTGTGCTGTATTTCAACACAGAATATATTCAGTCCATTTTAGCACAGTTCTTGTAGCTAGTGTTGCATACTGTGAGGTCTGTGCTTCATGCTAGCAATTTTCCACATTTTTTAATGGATGTGTTAATTTGTTTCTACTTTTAATTAGAACCACTGGCACGTTACAAGTTTATTCTTTCATAAAAGCACTTGTTCTTGCCTGTATGCATGAATAGGACTAAACTAAGTATCTCAGAGACTGGTTAGGTGTAGTTGTAGTTTATTCACTAATTGTTACTCTGCCTGTGTGTCTTAACTCTAGGAAAGTTCAGTGTGGGAGTGGATACTTTTTCACCCTGTCATTTGTTTTGTATTCTGAGAAGACTTCCAAACCATATCAACTGCATGTGCCTTTGACCATGCGTCTGGCTCTAGGACTGGAATTTGACTTCACGTTACCAAACTGGCTTTGCAAAACATCTTTTTTTTTTTTTTTTGTGATGCTCCTGATGTGTGGTAGGATGGGACAGTAACAATTCATATCTAGTTTTACTAGTGCAGTTAGAAAAATGATCTCTTTCATTGGAACTGATATCTTTAAATTCAACCATCTTGTTGGCCAATGTGGTAAGTGTGGCCTTGGTCCAAGAAAACCACTATGAAATTAAATCCTTGCCAGATGCTTCAGAATAGTCAGAGTGACTAATCTTGGTTTTAACTTAGCCTTATGCCAATGCAGCTCCATTGCTGATTATATAATTGTGAATGTGAAGCAAGACTTACATCTAGAGAGAACCGAACCCATAGAAATTAATTTTGTATATTCTCCATGCAGCTGAAGTTCTGACAAGTGGACTATTAGTGTAGCTATCATTTTAGCCAGGGAAACAGCGTGGTTCATCCTGAGGGTCCTGCCTGCGTTTGGTAACCTGTCTTCATTCCTCTTGCTTTAATTATCTGAAATACATTGACTACAGTCTGTCTTCTGAGTAAATGAAACATCTACGAAGACGTGAAGGTAGAATGTCTCTCAGAAAAGAAACCTTCCCATGAATTTTTCAATGTAAGCTTATTTTGGAATATTTCATTTTTTGCTTCATTCTCACTTCAAATGTGGCAAGTGCTAATAACACTTTTAAAATAGTTTTCTATAAATTCTCCCAGTTTCTTTAAATCCATTTTTTTCTCCTCCTGAACATTTTCACATTTTTCACCCTTTGACTGGTCTTGTTAAATTTAATAACATCTCAGTTCTTACTCTTCCTGAATTTTTCTGTGCTGTCTTTCTCTGAATCAGTACCAAATTTTGTTCCTTTTCTAGGTGCGTGTAGGGAGGGCTGGTTATCGCTCCTGCCAGACTTTATACAGCATTTTGTACAGTTATAGATAAAAAAGTAGTGTGGACTTAAATGTAACTGCTTTTGCACGATCATATTTATAATTATTAATGTGTAGCAGATGGGTAAATTCTCCACCTGTTCTTACTGCTGTATCCAGCTGTTTCAGTGATAGTTATAATGTATCAACATGAGATACAGGCAAACCCAAAAATATAAAAGCCATTTTGGTCTCGGCTGAAGCAAGAGTAAAGCAAATCAAAGATGCCCTCAAGTTCCTTATTGGTGCCTTTTCCACTTGCAGCATCTCTTCATATGCTCTGTGATATTGAAATAAAGACAGAGATTTGGCTTCTATTCCCAGTGGTTTCTAATGTGACAATAGACAGACAAGCTAAGCCAGTATCACTGTGAGTGGTCTGAACAAAGTCAGTTCTTCTTCCTTTTATTTTACAGTTCCTGTATCATTGTGACTTCTTACAGGGCAGCAGAAGTGATAATGTGATACCTGGTCCTTCTCTATTTCTCACCTCTATTTTCACCTCATTTCACACCAATCTGGAGTTTTGATATTGGAATTATCAAAGAGGTGGCTCTGGATTGAATTTTCTTTGGTATTATCCACATGTATGGGTCTTATGTGTGGGAACAAAACTTTTCCCTAGGCTCTAGGAAAGTGCCTGTTCTGCTGCCCGTTACCCTTTGTCTCCAACTCAGAACACAGTTAAGTACTGTCTGTCTTTTTGTCTTACTTGGTACTAACAGCAGTATCTCACCATGGCTGGATTAAATACATTCTTCTAGAAATCGTTCAGGACAGAAAGACCAAGTGTCTGAAACATTGTGTGTTGCTTTGGAAGATGCATGAAGAACATAAGCTTGCAATTGGAACTGTGATTTATTGGAACTGTAGTTGCTGACATAAAAAAAAAAATCACCCAGCTGCATATGCAGTAGTTCTAGGCTGTTTTCCTGAGTTGTTATACATAACCTTTAGTGTAATTTTGTGATAAGTAATGCATGCTTTACTATAGGCTTGAAGAATGTAAGTGTAAAAGTTCTTTGCATTAATATATTATAGATAGCAACTTTCTGTGGTTGAAGAAAGTTTCAGTGTTTGTTTTTTTTTTACTTCAGTTTGTGTGATTTCCTAAGGTCAGGTTATAAAGTTTTTTCATCAGATTTGTCCTTCCATAATAGAAAATAATCTGCCTTACTTTCCTGGAGGCAAAACATTGCAGGAGAAGCTCCCTATCTGACGTAGTAATCCCTGATTGAAAAGGTGTTTCTAATAGCAAGTGTCCAAAACTCAGACATTATCTGACTCACAGTGAGCCTCCCTTCACAGTGAGCACAGTTATGAATTCCTCATGAAGGTGTCAATGGCTTTTAAATAATTAATGCCACCTGGGACTGATTTTTGGGATTGACATAGGAAATGCTGTGAAGATGCAGATTGGCTAATGTGTGCATATATACACATGTGTAATGGAGGAGGACAGTGTTCTTCCTAAAATATTTTTAATTTATATACATTTATGACTCAAAACTCCTGTGGAAGGAACATTGATGCCCTTAGTAGTCTGTTACATACAGACTGCAATGTACAATGTTTTGGTTTAAAAATGGGAAAACACTTGAGGCCAAATGGGCAGGAGTACTCAAATCTTTGATAAGTCAAGTTAAAAAATTCTGTTACTAGCCTATTTTGATGACGGAGAAAAAAATTGTTTTGAACTTGAGTGTGTGCATATGACATCTGTGTGTGAGAAGTTGTCATCTTTGGGCAGATCCATCCCTGTTCATGACAAACTTCTCACTTTGGCTACTGTCAGGTATTTCAGAGTGGGGTCTACAAAACTGTGATGATGATTGCAGAATTCCCTGTGCATCAGGGACAGATGGCTTTTCTTCATTGCATGTACTAGTGAAGAGATTGTGGCTGAGCTAGAGGAGCTCATATCTCACTGTGCACCTTGTTTTTCTAATGAACACAAATGAAACACTGAGTAATTTTTTGTGCATGTAGAAATTTTCTTTAAAGCTTGATAATATTCTCTGCTAGTGAATTAGCTAGATTACCTTTTTGAAATTTACTGGGGTGTTTCTACCACAGCTGCTATGCTCTGTTCTGCATTTCATGAGGTGACCCTTTATTTCTTCTATTTTATTAAAGTGTAAATTAGAGTGCATAGCACTTCTTTTTTTTTTCTTTTTTTTATCTTTTTTTTCCCCTCCAGAATAAGCTGCAGGCAGCTTTGTAGTATGGATGCAAATGATTTTTCCCATGCTAAGAAAGGGAGGCCAGAGGAAGAGAAGGAAGGAAGAGTGAGAGCAGCTTCATGCTGCACCCCTGGGGAGCTGCTCCCTGCGTTGGAGCAGGAGAAGGGGGAGGAGAGGGGCACCAGCAGTAGCTGCACAGATTGCCCGGGTAATGTCCCAAAGCCACAGACCTATCAAGGGCTCTGTCTGTCAGAGTCTTTACAACCACTGAAACATTTTTTTTCGTTTTTAATCACCTGTCACTGGACTCTTGTTGTCTTCTATTTCCCTGTACTTGAACCTAGAGGGCTGACAGGGGTTTTCAGGTGCTGGGCTTCCTTGCCTTTTACTTGATGAACTGTGTTATCTGCAGCTTCATAGCTGCTTTGGCATCAACCTTTTGGTTTTGCTTGTTTTAGCTACACAGTGGTGAGGAGGGATTGACCATTCAGATGTCCTTATTGATTTTCACCTTTATTTCCTGGGTGTTTTAAAATTAATTTGAATCGTGATAATGCTTATTTATTATGTTCTGCACCTTATTTATTTTGTTCTGCACCACCTTCAGGGATATTCTGGAACATACTTAGAAATCTTTGGTTTGGTTATCTTGACTTGCACTTTGCAACCACTGCCTTTCCCATTTTGAATAGTCCTGATGCAGTTTTGGGTGATGCCATTTTCATTTGACACAGAAAGAACAGATGTCTCCTTGTGTCTGTTGTGAACTTCTTTTTACGTTGTATTCTCCATTCATTTTACTTTTAAGTCCTTCTGCAATGCCTTGTAGCCTTTCCAAGATGTGATTAGAAGGGAACTAAAGTGATATTCTATTGTGATATTTTGCAATCTCAAATCTCATTTGAATATATATGTTATATTTGCAAATGTGAACAAAACATTATAAGTGAGCACAAAAGTGTACACTTTCATATTCCTTATAAGCTGCTAGATGTTCCTTAGAGGTAGGTAATTAAATGGTGCATTACAAAACAACCCGGGAAATTCAGTGGATTATAATTTGGGAGTTAAATTTTGACTTTATTTATAAGACTTGACATTTAATAACATGACATAGACATTTATAAATCAGGTGGATATTAAATGATCGGCCATGGATTGATTGATTATTGAGTAATGTTATCTGCTATTAGCTTTAACAGCTGAGTACAGTGATTTATACTGCACAGAGATATTTTTATTGGCAAGAAAATAGCCAAGGTGTCATGCTGCTGTATTTTCTTTTTCTGTTTTCTGTTAATCTGAACCATACAACTGGAGACACAAGTTCTTCTGTTAAATTACTAGCAGAGATGTTATGGTTTTTAGTTTAAAACATTCATCAAGTAAATCATTATTAGCATTTTCATAATAGATCAGGAAAGTGAGATGCTCTACACCAAGGTAGGATTTTATCTGGCAGACTGAAATTTTATATGCTTCTAAAGGTGCAGAAATAATGAATATTTAATGACTTGAAACCCCAGTAATACATTATATTCAAGTTTTATTTAAATATTATTTTTTATCCAAGCTAGTTTATGCCATACCTTGCTCTTTTATCCGTAAACATACCTTTGTAATTTTTCTTTACACTTGATCTTTTTACAGTGTGTTCCCAGAAATAAGTTATTAATTTGACAGAATTTGTATTTGCTGGTGTACTTTATATTGGAATTAGGCCATAAGTAGCATTTCTTCAAAGAGAAGTAGAACATCTCAGAATGTTAAAGACATGACTTTTCTCTATGAACTTGTGGCACATGAGACCATGAATCTGTTAGATATTATCATTTTCTGGTATTGATCAGATCTAGTCTTAAGTCTAGTAATTTATCTAAGGAAATGTATGATATGGGCCACTCCAGTCCTAGAGAGGATGAGGGGATCTTTGTCCTATATAGTTATTGTAGAGTTCTTTGGGTGAGGCAGTTGTGAGCAATTTCAGCAATGTTGCTATTGGAATTAAAAGTTGTCATTTTCTATTAAATATCTATAAATTCTTGTAAAACTTAATGGCAAATGATATACTGACTGGATTTTTTCCTTAACTGAAATGACAGTAATGGTAATACAAGTTGAGTTGGGGAAATAGTTCCGTACTTTCTGCTCTGTTTTCACACTGTGAAAACTGCTGGTGTGGTTCACAGCCTTCCCCAAAATCATGCATTGCTTGTTGAATGAATTTATGTCAGTATTTGAGAACTGGAAAAAAAACCCAAACCAAAACCCAAACATTTTAATCAGTGGGTTTTGTCATTAAACAACAAAACGAAACCAAACCAAAACTACAAGCAAAACAAACAACCCCAAAACATTAAAAAAACCCCAAACCTGCCTTTAAAGTATAAGCAGGAACCTTCCTGTAGGAGTGCAGAGGCTTGATGTTAGTTGTCTGATAGCTAATGCCCCTAACAAGATGAGCGAGACCCTAATAGAGAGTGTAAGGTAGAGGGAGATAGATTTTTTCCTGTTGACTTTGAAAGCTTTTGCATAAATAAAGCATTCAAGAGCATTCAGAACTCAAATCTGGTGGGTTTTAGCTGGCTAGAGCTAGGCTTTGCTACTTCTGCCTCTGAACACAAGATTGAAAAAGGAAAGATGATGAAATATGGTGTGATTAGTTTCACTAAAAATCATGTGGGCAAGTGTGCAATAATTCATTAAAAGAACTAGGGAGAAAGAAAGGTTTCCTACTATTTGATCAATTTTTTTACATTAGTAAACGTTTGGTACAACTTTGTTCCACCATTAAAACATGTGCATCAATCTATCCTTTTTGGTGAGTTTCCGTAGTTTTTTGCCACTGCTTTTCGTGGTCTCCGAAAAAAACCTCAAAACCCCCAAAATCTACTCCAACCTAGATAATTAAATGGAAGAGTGATGTGGAAATTGGAAATAGTGTTACAGTTGTTTGTTTCAAAAACAAAGAAAACTGACTGAATACTTCTGTAGACAGGTATCTCTTGCAGGGAAGTAACATGGAAACTGGCTGTATGAATAATTTCCCTGTGTGTGAAAAGAGCTGCCTTAGTTACAGAATGACTTTTTAGATTATGGTTGTTAATAGATGAGTTTTAAGTAATCAAATAGTATGATAACTAAATCAGCCTTGATTGACTGAGAAAAAAGTAACCTGAAATTGCATCAGGCAAATATTAGAAGCCCAGATTGTTACCATTATCATAAAATTCTTATAAATAGGTAAAATTAAGTGAAATGTACAGCTGTTTGAAAAGACTTCAGGAGGCAGTAGTAGAGACTGCTGTATGTTTTGCTTGTGTCAAGTAAAGAATTAGCTAAACTTCAATATGATGTCTAAAGCTCTTGGAGTTGCACTTATGCAGTCCCTTTCTTTCTTTTCTTACCACTCCCAGCTCCAGGAATACTGCTTCTGGCTCAGAAAAACTTGTTCTGTCTTTCAGGACAGTAACTGCCATGGCTGTGGGTTGAGCTCTTTAGGAAGGGATTTCTAGGAAGGGGAAAATAACTAGACAAAAGCCGATCGGTATCTTCTCCTGCTATTCAATGTATGAAGTACTAATGATATTATTTAATTCTGTATCTGACAATGAGTATGATAATATTGAAAACAGATTAGGACCCTAATCTAAGAGAAGATTCCTCAGCAGTTTTAAAAAGGAAGATCAAATCATTATCTTCATCACAATTATGTATGAACACAGTTTAGGAAGAGTGTCACTCCACCCAGAAAGAGCTATAATAATACTTACCAACCAGCAGAACTACTACATTGCATGGCATCCAGTAGGCATCTTTAGACAGATTTCTGAAAGGATTAGTTCATTTTACTTTTACTGGCCAGGAGGCATAATTATTCATTTTGACCTCGTAATTCAGAGGTCAATTTGTTTTAAAGTTGAGAAAGAAAATATTCTGAAATGGAAATGTTTGAAGCTGAAATAAGTTTAGAAAGAAATATGTGTTAGTCATAACAATATACAGGATACTGAACATAGACTAATGTTTTAATGTGGGGAAACAGATTTGTAACTTTTATTTATTTAATATTAGATTTCTTCAGTGTGTAGGTGCTGAGTTGAGGAAGGCAAACATTACACCTTAGCAGCAGAGTTGTTCTCTCTGCAACCAATAATCTTTTTACATATAGAATATGAAAAAATGTAGAAAAAAATTAGAGTTATCGAGTAAAATTCCTTACAATACTTCTAACAATTAGTATGAGTTAGTAGTGATACATTATGTTAGTGTAGGCATATTTTAATAGATGTTTGTGCTTATTGGGGAAAATGAGTGATAAGTATGTATATAGGAGCAGAGGAAAGATGGAAAGATCTGAATATGTGAATTAAGAATGAAATAATTGCATAATATTTTCTGTTAAAATATAACTATCATTTTAAAGAAGAAAACTAGATTAGAGTTGTCATCTTTTGCCACATAATGTAATGAAACTTCAATGCAAATCTGATATAAAGATAGGCACTTTTTTAGTACAAATTAGCACATTGAAACCTTCCTTTTAATAGCAAATAAATACAGCAGCAGACATTACATAGAAAAATATTTATCTTAAGGTTCAGGTAAAGGGTCAGATTGCTTAGTGGTGTAGAATTATTACAGGTTTTACCATAATCCCATTATGAAAAAGGTTATTGTAAAGAATTCTCAATGATTGTTACTGAGAGTGTTTTAATGAAGACTTCTTTTAATTTATGTATCAAGAGGAGTATCTCTCCCATCAAAAGTGCAGATATATCAACATATTATGGCAGGTCTTCTGTTTTTCTTCAAAGTTCTTCTGTGGTGGCTTTAGATTTTTGTGAATAGTCTAACTTGTTCTTTGTGAGGAACGTTTATAAGTACCATTGTATTGAAAATGCTAAAAAATACTTCAGTTTTGGGTTTTTTTCCCTCAATTACATGTTTTTGTTGTTGTTTTGTGGGGATTTTTTTTTTCCAGATCAAGACTGTTTCAAAAGCTACTTTTAACCAGATGGATTTTTCTTAAAAAGAATTTCATTGCAAGTAAAATCTGTGAATTCCTAAATTCTATTTAGCCTGACCAATGAAACACTGATTTACTGATTGGAGTTACTTATAAAAAGGGAAAAACACATGACTTTTTCATGTAATTTTGAGAGTTTGAGACATAAAAATATTTTGAGTAAGATAAATTCTCGCCTAGACCATAGTGCCATTTTTGTAAGACTGTTATCATAATAAATTCAATGTAACTTATACACTTCAGATTGTAACACAAACTGAATTTGAAGGTTTCGTTAGTACATTGTTGAAAAATTTTTTTGGTTGATGAAATATCTGGTGAACTGATAGGTAGTTACATAAAGAGTGGTGAAATCTCAGGCTGAATTTAACAGTATATCTAATGTGACACGCAGAAGAAGAAGCTGTATTTTAACAAAAGTGATGTTTCAGAGTTCAATTTAAAGTTGTTTTTTTCTTGATTTAGATGTATTGTAAGTGAAAGATTATCCCAAGCAGTCACTTTCTCTCCTTTCTTTTGATGAACAAGAAGAGGCATTGGATAAAACAAAGCTTTTGATTTAGTGATGCTCTTGGCTTTCAAAACTTGGAAGCCACAATTAATTTTTTAGGATGACTTGTTAACTCAAAAGCAGTCTTTTTTTGGAGGAGAATATTCAGAACTTAATCCCATTCCAGAAGAAGGCATAACATAGAGACCATACCATAATACTATGCCCATCACTGTTAATGGATAGCTACACTCTGCTGCCCTTTCACTAAATCCATGGTTGAGTTTAGCTGCTGCTAACAGGGAGTTACTCATCCTAATTTTCCATTATCAGAAAAGAGATCAAAATGGCAAAACCTGCATATCAGTTGAAAAAGTGAAAAAAACAAATATCTTCAGGGTGTACCAACTAATTCTGAGGTTTTCTCTTAACTTGCACAAGTTGTAGCTCTTTTCCATTACCTATGGATGCAATAAAAATGAAACCAATTTAGAGATGCTTGACCATAATTACACCCACTTAGAAATCACTTCTGCTTTTGCATTAGTGCCACAGTTCCAAGCCATTAGTGAATGTGCTTAATAATAATTTACGAAACATTACTGCAAACAAAGAAGTCCTGCTGAAGGAAAACAAATGGCTGTTAGAAAATTGACTGGGTTTTATTATTTTTCTTAAAGAACAGGACTGCAACCTAATTCACAGAACAGAGTCATATCCTAGCTAAATGCCAACCAGCACAAAGGGTCTTGCCAAATGAAGATATACTTCAAGAAAATGTGTACTTTGGTTTTTCATCCTTTACAGCAGTCTGGTTATTTGTTTTTGTGTGTGTGTATATTGTCTAAAGGCACAAAGTAAGGAAATCTGCACTTGGCATGAAATTTGCACCATGTTTTTTGGTTTCCCCCCTGCCCCCACAGTCTTCTCTCTCCCTTGTATAATAAATCATGCTGGCCTGCCCTTTATAACATGTGCTTAGGTTTGGAGAACACCAAAGTCCAGCTTACACCTTTTCTCTGTGTTGAGGGATTTCAAAGCTTCTTTCCATTGGTTCTTTGAATCCCCTTATTATTTGCTGTCAGTGTTGAATAATTTCCAATATATTCATCACATTATTGTTGTAAGTATTATATAGATTAATATATGAGTGATAGTATAATATGCACAACTGCTGATATTAAGGACAAACAGGTCATCGTATGTCAGATGTGTATGATCTGTGTTGTTACATGTGTTTACACATATAGTTGTAAATATTTTTCTTACTAATATTACTCTGAGGTTACAGTCAATATGAGACGATGTAGAAAGTTTGTTATACCATTTACTGTATCACAGTTTGCTGCAGCAACATTTAAGGAAATGAAGCAGTTTCCATAACCTGGAGGTGTGGTGGTGGGCAGGTCCTTTAAGATTTAAATATGAGTTTGACATATGTAGTAGGAAAATGAGACAAGCTCATGTGCTCCTTCTCAGTTGATTATCCTGTATGCAAGTACAGCCATGTTGTGATTGGACTCTTTGACTCCTGACATTCTTTTTCTCTGCAGTAGACAAACTCTAGGTGATGTCACCCCATACAGTCGCTCAACTTTGTGGTTAGAGAATTTCTGTAAGTGTGGGTTTGAATCTGCTTGTGCAGACAGCAGAATTGAATCTGGGTCACCACATCAAGTGTGCAACTCTTTTAACCAGTAAATTTATTACATAAAACTGGAGACTACAGGGTTTGGTTTTTCCCTTCTCTCTTGTGCTCTTACATAAGAAAGCACAAGATGCCACTGCAATTCACATTGTTTTTCAAGTGCTCCAAGAGACATACTGGCTCAAGCCCTTCATGGGTTTAAATGGAGCATTGACTGCTTTCTGGTTCCTTACTTGACTTCAACACAAATTAGCTGTACAGATTTGTATAGCAGTACTGTTATAAGCAAGACTCATGGTGCCTGGGTATTGCTCCATAAAATGGGGGATTATGGCATATCCTTCAATAGTAATGTTTGCAACATCTTTTGTAGACTGTGACATATTTATATAGCTTGATAAGAAAAGTCAACTCCCTGCTCTCGAGGCTGCGAGTTTCTAAGCTGAATGCCAAAGTTTATATAATTCTCATATGATAGCTATGCAAGTAGGTTTTACTGTTGTTTTGGTTTTGGGAAATAAGAAGTTAGAACACAAAGAAAATGAAGTTAGAGTACAAGCTACTATGTAAACAGCTACATTTAGAAAAAACTGTCTTAAACTGAATTAGTTCTTTTAACCTAATTTTTGGTCAGTTTAATTGATGATTTTAGGTAAAGGATATTAGAGCTAAAGCAGTTTCCTTTCTATCAATGTTAATGTCTTAGACCCTCAGTTGGCATCACTCCATAATTTTCTTGGAACTAAACCTGTTACATCAAATGAGGATCTCTCTTTCCCTTGGTGTTGAAAACCTGTGATCATCCAAGATGACGTTTTCCTGCTGTGTTCTCGTTCCTTGGCTGCCTGTGCCCAACCTGCTTGTGTATTTAAAAAAAAACAGGGAATCACTGCAGTGAACTTCTCTTCTTGTCTGAGTAAAAACATGAAGACAAAAAATTACCTGCAATGTCTTAGTACTCTTACTGTGTGTGCATGTATGTATATGCATATATATGTACAAATCCATGTACTTACATATACATGCAATGCATAATCCTATTATGTAATGTTACATAATGTGCTAGTGTGTACATAATCTGTATACTTTCACAGTATGTTTCACGTGCTTGTGAAAAATAAATGAAGAATAATAAACATACGGTCTGCATGGAGTCAGCAAATCCATATATATTTGCCATAATATACTGTTATTTGTCCCTTTGGGAGACTGAAGGAAAAGAAGAGCTCAGATGTTATATCATAGAAGACAGCAGAGTCAGCAACATTCTTAATAAACTGGTAGGAAGCAATCCTGACAACAGCTGCTTTACGGTTAATTCTCAGAAATGGGGATTAAGAGTAAAATCTAAAACGAAAAAAATCTAGAAAAAGGATTTTTTTAAAAAATAATATTATTAAACACTTTTGAAACCAACGTGGCTACTTTTTAAAATAAATTTTTCTAACTTCCTGGAAAATGTTCTTATTTCACTTTTCTTCAGTGAAAGAGAAAAAAAATGACCACCATATAAAAATCAACATTATTACTGTGATGAATATTTTCCATGTAAGTCTTCAAATAAAAACAAAAAATACAGAAATTTGTCTATATTAAATAATATGTATTTAGGTCTGTATATGAAAGAGGGAGGATATAGATACAGCCACTCATTTTAGATACTAAATAATATTCTTTCCAATTTTGCAATAAAGTGTGTGAATGTAACTGGGAAGTGTTAAATATAAAAATAAGTAACATTCCCAAATTATTCTAAATTGAAAGCTATTGTCAAGCCACAGGGGCCAGAGAAGTATTCAGATTAATTAAACTTATGCATATATATGCAAAGAATGTATATATGTATTTGTGTGCACTCCGCTTATGTATGTCTGGCAAAAACCTCAAGAAAAATCAAACCAGTTATTGCTTTTAAGGGAATTGCACACACACATACAGAACAAAACCAGGTTCTGAATGCTCCCATGTAGTCTGAGGGATTATTTTTGCCCCATGTTTTCATTTGAATCCTAGCCCTATATGACATTTTTATGCCAGTAGGAAACAATGCTGGCTTTCCTCTGACAAGCTACTTCATGCAGCAGCAAATCAGTCAAAGAAAAAAGAGTTTGGATATCGTCCAGCATATAGAAGGTCATACAATATAACCAGAATTTATGCTTTTAGTACTATTTTTATCAACAGGAGGTTAGTATATCGGAAATATCCTTATCCATATCTGAGAGTCATCAAAGTAATCCGTTTCCTATCCGGTGGAGTTCCTAAGGCAGGCATCTCATAACCCTTTCTCATGCCTGTGCTGTGCTTGGATGAGCAGAGGCAGCTGGAAGTGATTAGAATAGACTGACATATGAAATCACGTGGGAAGGGATTCATCTCACTGAAGAAGAGGAATCAATGCTCTGTTCTGTAGGGGAAGAGGAGTTTAAGTACAAAAGTGAGCAGATTTTCAAAGGGGCACGTGGGAATTGAGCTACGTGATTGCACTGATCCCATTTAATATTGCAAATCACATCCTACCCTCAGTAGATTATAAACAGCCTGATAATCACAGATGATAGTTTCATAAGAGCATAGGAACTGCCAAGCAGAAGTGAAGCAGTTGTTGCTTTATCCTTGTTGTCCCTTGTAGCTCTCCCAAAACACAAAGTGATATCAGGCAAAACCCAGAATATTAGTAAGTGTGTAGCTGTAAATGTTACATTTTTAATATGAAAACTGACATTTCCCAGACATGCAGGATTCAATGATTTCATTTTAAATGTGCGCATTATTATGGATAAGTCAATTGGAAATCTTTCCCTTTTGTAAGGGAAAGAATGTTTGTTTTATCATAAGCAATCTTTAAAAAAAAAAAAATATGTGCTATATTTTCATTTTTTTCTCCAACTGAATGGATGTATTTTATGTTTTGCCCTTGCATCATGTGATCTTGTTACTTAAGCCTCTCTCTGTAATTTCAGTACTAGTATGATACATACACCACACAGATCTGCTAAGGTACCTTGCTCAGTGTGTTATTTCTGCTCATAATCCTAGTATCAGTGTGATATTTTAACTGTTAGTAGATTCTTGGTGCAAAGGCAAATTACTAGTCTAAGAATTTACTGTTTTACAGGCATAAAAGCATACATTTTGGGAACTAGGCAAAGCTTTTCTTCTGCTTTCATAAACTGGCTGATTTCTTGGGTTTTGAATATTTAAAAATTAGGTTAGACAATTATTGAATTGTGAGAATAGTCACACATGGTTTCTTCATCTCCCTAGAGAATTGTGGATTTTATATTGATTTGGGTTTTCATAAGCATGAAAACCATGGATTGGATTCATGTACTTTCCAGTTTGTCACCCATCTGAGGTGATTTTTAAAATTAGGTAATGTTCTGGCAGTGATGCCTTCACAGGACATGGGCAGTGTTATTGCTACACTAAAGTGTCGTGCTTGTCTGCCCTCTAGAACTGTTGACAAGTTGCCTTTTGAATGTCATTTCTCTGCATGACATTCTGGCAGTCACTTCCACCTGCAGGTGTCCTTCCTCTTGGTTGTTTAGCTCAAGCATACCCGGCATTAAAATTGTGTACAATGGTTATTCTGGAAGGAAATAGGCCCTTTCCTGTTCTGTAACGCCACTGGGAAAATGCCATTCAATGGAACAGCAATGATTAGGAGGTTAATATAAGATATTATAAAATACATAGGTAATGTTAGAGACATGGATGTTCACACCATTAACCACAGGTTCCTCGAATTAAAGTTTGATCTGGTTGTCCTGCCTGTATTGTGCTATTAGAACTAAAATCCATGCATTTCAGACCAGGAAAGGAACCCCTGTGTTTCCCTTATTTAGCTTTACACTACATGGTCATCTCTCCAGATGGTAGAATTACTTCTTAGATTTGTAAGTTATTGTAATGAATCTTGATAATTTATTGAACAGGCCAAAATTAAGGAGTGTAAATAAAACAGAGCCTGCAACGTAAGCCTATCACATAAGGCATTAAAAGAGGAGCCTTTAGGCTTGGTGACAGCAGCCATTTGCTGACAAGCTTCATTACACGTGAAACTCTGGCCTTTTACTGTCTGAAGCTCAGATTAGTGTCTTTTGCCTCTAGCCATTAAAAAGGTAAGCATGTTGCTGAAATTATTCATTCAGACTCTCTGTGTGTATTTAATGGAGAGATGTCATTTTTGCAGGAAGTCAGTCCATCTGCTTTGAATGTCAGTTTTTGTCCACTGGAGGTCAATTTCCCTGTTGACTACAGTAATAATCATGATAACTGACGTGTTATGAAGCAAAAAATGCTCTTAGATTTGGAGGTAGGAAGGTCTCATGTGCTTGGAACAGCTGTTCCAGCCAAGAATGTAGCCAAAAACAGAGCAGAGCCCTTTGATGAGCATTTTGAGCACATTGCCTCTCAGTCACTGAATGATCCCCTAGTAACAAATAAATAAAAAGGAATTGAAAATCAAATAATAACAGAAAAACCTGTCCAAATGGCAAAAAGAACATAGTACGTTGAGTAGCTGCCTATTTCTTGATGAGAATAGAGAACTTTTCTATCATCTGTTATGAACAGGATGAAAGGAGTTGTTTGTCAGAATAGTGCCCAGTTTTTGCTGAGACAAACAGAAAGACCCTCAGAGTCTCCTAGCAGTCAGCTGGAAAAGGACAACACCTGCTCATTGCCACTGAGAGTCTCTTACTCCACTGAGAGTGGGCACCTGGTGACCTTACTAGAAATCCCAGTCACATGTTTGTAGACTTTAACTTTTGAGAATAATTTTAAACAAGCATTTTAAATATTTAACTTTATATACACACACACACACATATATACATATATAGATATAGATGGATAGATATATACTGGGGAAAAGTAGAGTGAAGCAACTCATAGAAAGTCATAGGGGTTGGAAAACATGAAAATTGTTTTTCAAGAGATAGTCTTCATTTTAAAGCTAGGAAACTTGTTTTCTACTCATCTATCATATGTGCGCTACTGTGAGTGCAAATTCTGTGTAGCAGTTTACGTAGCTCTCAAGGTGTTAATAATTAATTCCCCGAAAAATTGGATAAGGTGATGTCTGGCTGCTTTGTTTATGGTTTCAGAGTAGGCCATAGTCATCCATTCTACATAAAGTAGTTCTTTTGGATTTTTAGCCTGTGTACAGGGGGATTATATGAACATAGGAATGATGGTATTGAGTCAGACCAAGGCACACAAAGCAAAGAGCTGTGTTTCCGTCAGCGACAGGTGTCAAAAGAAGAGTGAGACCAGGGAAAACATATATTATACTTTCCCATGATACTCTCTTAGGATCAAATTCTGTAGGCAGTGGTCCCTTAATAATACATACATAGGCTTTGCCAAATTCCGTTCCCTTGAGTCCAGTTTGAAGTCATTTTTCTAAAACTCTCTCAACATTTCTCTGGCCTTTGCTTTTGTACCTACTTTCTGCCTGTGTTGCCAGTCTTCATGGTCTGTTTCTTTTCTTCATATGATCCATTTATTTTTACCATGTGACTTCCTTTGATTCGTGTTTGTTTTCAGGGAAACTGTTCATTTTCTATAGTCAGAGTTTTCCTAAAATCATATTTTTCTTTTCTGATGATTTTTTTCCCATTGATGGAGGCCTATCAGTCAGAAATTACTGTTATGAAATGCTTTTTTCCCAACAGAATTGGTCATGTCAGTAGGATTTTTTTTTTTTATTTTTGAAACTAAGAAAAATAAATTGAAAGACTATTGCAAGGTGCAAAGTCAAGTGCTTAAAAGTTGGATATTTAGGACTTCAGGTGATAAGTGTGACCTTCATTTACACTTTTCTTCCTTCCCAAGTATAAGGTCTTTAATTATGTAACAGCTTGGCTTTTTTTTTTTTTTTTTTTTTTTTTTTTTTGGTACCCTACACCCCACAGGACTAGTTATAATATTTTACTTTTTAATTTTGGATATTTGAGCCAGTTATTTAGTGTATGTGGCAAAAATCATCAAGTGAACAAAAAGTTATCACTTTTTGTTTGGTTGGTTGTTTGGTTGTTTGTTGTTGTTGTTTGTTTTTTGTTTGGTTTTTTGCAACATGACATAAAGATTAAAGCAAAAACCTCTCGTAGAAACAGTAGACCTTCAGTTTTCACTGTATTTAGTATAAGGTAGCACTCCACAACTCCCAGTGTTAAAGGGATATGTCACAATAGTGTCACAGTCCTAGAGTTTTAGACCCTGTCCTTCAGTAGCCTTCCATGGTGTGTGAGCTGAGATTCCTCAGCAGCTGCTGAGACCATAATGTTTTATGGGGGAAAAATTAAATTATGTAGAACAGTTGATCTCTTTGTGCTGTAGTTCACTGTGCCTGTACCTATGTTGTGCAGCAGAAATCATCCACGGAGGAGCTTCTGTCTTTGCCATTAAAAATCTTTTACCCCTAAAATGCAGTGGTGAAATTTGCAGTGTGAGTGATCCCACGTTTTGCCTGGGAATGGTTTGAGGGTGGCCGAGGTCAAACCTAATCCAGAAACTGTTCAAGAAACTTCAGAGGGTGCAGTCCAGGGACTGTGCTATGAATCAGGTTTAATTTAGGCAGGTTTGATTTAACCATCTGTGGTTGTGTCTGTGAGGAGTCCCTGTATTTATCCACTTTGAGATAGCTTGGTGTTGGTTATAAGCAAGCATCCTGAGAAGGCTGACCTATAATGATTACACTGCAGTCTATGAATTGAAGCCACATCCCATTTCTGGGATGCAGATTCAGTGCAAGGGTTATCCTGCAGGTATGTTTCATATAAATATTTCATGGCGAAGTATGACCTTTATTTTCTTGCCAGGCATCTCATGACTTTAATACACTAACCTGTGACAGATTGTTTGAACTGAAGAGCCCCGGAGCCCTGCTGTAGGTGAAAAGTGGATGCGCCTTACTTACAGTGAAGTGTGTCAAACAAGGGAATAGACAGATCTTTTTATTTTAAAAAAAACAACAAAGCAAAGCAAACAAACAAAAAAGAGCAACCTATAAATAAAAATAATCAGTAAGTGAGGGAAATAGAGTTAGGAACCTATTTTGTTTAGAACCATATACCGTGCACTGTTGGGTGGATAAGTAATTGTCAGGATAGTTGCTGCCAGAGCAGTGGTCAATGGCTCCATGGCTGGATGGGCACGTGCACTCACAGCCCAGGAAGCCAGCCGTATCCTGAGCCACATCACAAGAAGGGTGGCCAGAAGATTAAGGGAGTTGATTGCGCCCATCTACTCTGCTCTTGTGAGACCCTGTCTTGTGTACTGCACCCAGCTCTGGGTCCTCAGCACAGGAAGGACATGGACCTGTTTGAGCAAGTCCAGGGGGCCACAAAAAGGGAGGGATGGAATGTCTCTCCTGGGAAAACAGGCTGAGAGAGTTGGGATGATTCAGCCAGGAGAAGAGAAGGCTCCAGGGTGACCTTATAGAGCCTTTCAGTACTTACAGAGGGGAGTCATAAGAAAGACAGGGACAAACTTTTTAGTAGGGCCTGTTGTGACAGGACAAGGGCTAATGGTTTTAATCTAAGAAATGTTTGTAAACTAAGGGGTAGTGGTTTTAAAATAAATACACCCTCTTTTAAACTAAAAGAGGATGGATTTATACTAGATATAAAAAGGAAATTTTTACAACGGGGACAGTGAAACACTGGAAGAGATTTTCCAGAGAAGGGGCCCATCCCTGGGTCGATCAAGATCAGGTTGGATGGGGCATTGAGCAATTTGATCTAGTTTATGTTATCCCTGCTCATTACAGAGAGGGTTGCATGAAATGACCTTTAAAGGTCCCTTCCAAGCCAAACCATTCTTTGATTCTGTGAAAAGCTACCTAATTTTAGTTGTTCTGAATTCATGCACATAATGAATGGGTTGAGTCCAGCACCTTCTGACTGTGCTATTCATACTATATTTGCTGTCTTAGGCTGTATCATCTCTGCTGATGCTTTTTCTTTGCTTTTTCAAAGGTGTAAAACAGCTGTCTGCTTTCTGCTAAATAGTAAATATTTGATACTGACTCAGCTTCACTGATTTGTCAAGAGAGTATCTTCGCTCTTTGTCTCTGCCCACCTGTTATGTGGTTGTATGCAAGAAGCACTGTGGGCAGCTCAGAGAGGAAATCTGTGCAGGTCACCTCACAAATGAACATATCCTATTTTGTCAGATGTAATGCTATAATTAGCTGCCTCTAGACTTTGTGTTCTTTGCACTCTCTGATTATTTTACTTAACAATTACTCAGTGTTGTGAAAGCTTTAAAAGCAATGTACATGTAGCTGACTAAAAAGGAATTAGAACAGGGCAAGATGCATGTGTTTCTGGGAAAGAGGATGAAGCCACTTGAATGCAATTTTAGTAGTGGTAAGTCAGTCATACCTCAGATTCCTCACTGAATGCATAAAGAAACTGGTTTCATAGCAGTTAAAGGAACTAAATGCTTTGGTTAACTATCCAGAAGGAGCTACAGAATACAGGTATAAGATTGTGCTTACCTGAGGTGGGAAGGTGTCACTGCAGTCAAGAAGAGCTAATGAACATAATGGGAGTTTTACAGGATTGGGACTAATGAGAAAGAGGCATAGCACTTCAGATTTTGGACAGTGGTACAGAGGGGAGGGATTGTTGTTCTGGATGGAATGGAGAGCTGTGACTTGAGTACTGGATTGATTTAAGTTGAGCTCTGCATATTAAAAGGAATTGGAGGCTTGTAGTTGTCTCATTACATCTTCTGACACTGAAGTTCTGGCACAGATTATGGGGTTTGCTATAAATTATGCCTGGTAATTATGTTCCAGAGGGGCATAGCAGTTATTATAA
This sequence comes from Anabacerthia variegaticeps, assembly GCA_035583185.1. NCBI lineage: Eukaryota > Metazoa > Chordata > Aves > Passeriformes > Furnariidae > Anabacerthia > Anabacerthia variegaticeps. The sequence continues at coordinate 8,510,511 of JAWWEW010000041.1, forward strand.
TATGTTGTTTTGGCCGTCATGTCAGTACATTCTGAAGTACATCAGCACACTGTCGGTTTTATACTTGACAATAGGAGCATGAAAATTCACTGTGTCATCTTCATTAACCAGAGCAGGTTCCCAGGGAACTCCACCTAGTATTTTGGAGTCAGTTTCTTTTCATTTGGCATGTTTTCTGTTTGTCATCCAGATCTCAGGAATCACTTTTGAAATGTTTAGTGTTAAACTTTTAAGTAGCTTTGCCAGTGTGTATGCAAAACTAGTTTCTCTGTGCTGTTCTGTGACACAGCAAAGAGACTTTATAGAGCACAGCAAAATGTGACTTTGGGCAAGATAAAACATTTGGTGTGTCAGTCTGAGTATCTGTGGATGGACACACATAGCATTCAAGACTATCAAAGAAATTGTCTTGCCTTCTATGGGGAGGGCTGCATACCTCACCTTTCTTCATAGTACCACCGGGTGATACAGGTTGCAAGGCACCTTTGTCTGAACATTTAGAAGACAGTCTCACAAAATTGTTTGTTTCCAATCACATAAAGGAGTTTTTACTCAATGCTTTTCTTGTATGTAGAGATAGAAGTATTTGGTCTTAGATATTGCTAGGCACTTGTTAAGAAGGTACCAAAGATTTACCAATAACTTTGCAGCAATTACTGCATGACAACTTAACCCCCTGGAATTTCCCCTTGTGTTGTAGGAGCAGTGTATATCCTAGTTGCTGGACAACAAAGGACAGAGCTACAGGAACATGTACAAAGAGATACCTGTATATGCTGTGCTGTCTCATTTCCTGAGTTGTCCAGATAAGATATCTCCAGACTCGAAGCCAAGTATTCATCTCAAGTGCTGCTCCATGGTTGAGAAAGTTTGACCTCTTTCCCTGCTGGGACGCACTGGGATAATGATGTGTCTCTGTAGCATCTAACTAAAGCTATCTCATGGCTCACAGCACAGGCAGCACAAATGTAAATCTGTTAGCCCCTTGTCATGCTATGGAAAATACTTCTATGTCTATTTAGACCTAATATATATTACTCTTGTTTTTCTACAGCTTCTGGCAAAGTGCTCCTGCTTCCCTAAAGCCTAAAATTAGGTATTTGCCTGTAGGATTTCAGGAAAACCTAGCTTGATCCAGTGCCTTCTTTAAGGAGCTTTATCTTTTCATGTAGGCTTTTGTGAATCTTACTCTGAAGATCACGCTGTCATTTGTTAGCAGTCCTGTGTGAAGTAGCCTTGAATATGCACCATGAAACTCCATTTTAAAAAAAGAGTCTTTCAGTGATTAACACTTCTTTGTTATTAATATCTTCCATTCAGTAAATAGATAAAATAACTTCTTTTGAACGCTGCTATCACTTTTCCTCTGGTGATAAACACTACTGTCACTTGTGCTGTAGCTGAATAATGATTTCTTTCAAAGTGCGATTAAAGCACTGCCTTCTTCATAATCACAATTTATTTTATATGATAAACTTGATTCAATGAATAGCTGTCTGACCCACACAGCAGTAATGAATATTTGGTTTTATGACTTCTTCTCAGTAGAGGCAGAAACAATACCTCTTATAAAGTGGTTTAATGTGTATACATCAGGTTGGAAGACACCTCAAGAAGTTTTATTGTCCATTCTCCTGCTCAGAGCAGAATCAGCTCTCAGGTCAGACCAGGCTATTCATGGCTTTATCCAGACTTGTCTGGAAAACTTCCAAGGCCTGCACAACATCTGCCTGCAGCATCTCAAAAAGAAAAATATCAGAGACTGAAAAAGAAATGAAAATAAATTTAAAAAGGAGAGGCTTGACAAAGCAGATGTTGTAAATCAGATGTCTTTTTACATATTTCTTTATGAACACTTAAATTCTTGACTACTTCAGTGTTTACATCTCATTCAGTGTCTCAAGTACACTAATTGGCACAGCTTATGTTCTGAGAAGATACTAGGAAGCATTGAAGGTAAAACTGCACCGGGTTAAATTAATTGCCTGTTTCCTGGCCTTGAGAAGCTGCAAATCAGTGAAAAGTTCTGTTGTGTGCTTGCCTGATGAGAGGGCAAAGTGGAGTGTAACCACCTGCCAATGTTATTTTATGCAGTTTGGTTAGATTTGGTCTCATCTCAGTCTTTCTCTTACACCAGTCCTTATCAGTGCATTATCTTTATTTTATATAACCTCAGTCTGCTCCAGTGCTGTCCAGAGAAAATGTGACACTACTCTTTTTCAGAATAAAGACTGTGAGATGCTTGAAATCCATACCAAAAAGCCTTCAGACAAGCACTTTCCTGTTGAGCTGCACTATTATCCATGCATCAGTTCCACAGTCTGGCTCTGAGTTCTGAGGAAGTGTTAATGAGCTTGAGTCGTAGGAGAGCAATTGTCTGCTCTTCACAGGAAAAGAAATGCAGTCTTTGATCATAATTGCAATATAAATTGCCCATACTAAAAGCTAAAATGTCAGAAAGCTTGTTTTAATTTCTTTTGGATAAACAGAGGTGGTTCTTTGAGACATGATCAAGGACAAAAATCTCTGCAGTTTATTTGCTTATCATAGTATGAAAGACTATATTACTTTCTGTGAATTAAAAAGAGAGATCATAATGAAAGTGACGCTCAGCTAACTCCATAAAACTTGATAGCTAATAGATGGTTTATACATCTTTTTTTTTTTTTTGTGTGTGTGTTTTTTTTGTTTGTTTGTTTTTTTCCTTAAAGGATAACAACATGATGATGCTCTGAAAATCTTATTCTTATGTAATCCCAGGAAAAAATGTCCATCTTCGAGGGTTGTCTATTTCTGGGACTGGTCTGGCAAAACAATGATGTGACAGTATAGTGCTTGTTTGTTGGACTAATCAATGAATTCTGTCATTAAACAGCTTTTCATGCTTGCATTAGCTTTTTGTGCATCTCTGATGATTCTGGTATAGCCATACTTATAGGGGTATATTGAAGAGGAATATTTTATGCTTTGAAGTCAGATGTGCTTCTTGGTCTTGTAATTCCTTTTTTTGCAGTTTAGCAGATGGCAGGAGATTTAAACTCATGTTGAGACTTTGTACTATGACGAAGCGTATAAGATTGATTAAAGCCTTTGACTATTCAGATCAAACTGAGATTTTAGTTAAGTTTCTTGCTTAGAGAATTGCAAACAACCTGTTAAAATGTCCTGAAAGGTATGACTGCATGGGGAGGACATGACATTAATTGCAAGTTTCTTTTTTACTGCATTTATATGCATTCAAGCATGCAAAATATGGTCCTAAAGCATCTTCATTTTATATGAGAATGCTAGCTATCACCTGGGAATTATTTTTTGTAGCAGAAGTAAAGAAAGTTAAATTAACTCCTGCAGCATTCGCTGTATGGATGTGATTAGTTTAAATAAGTGATTGGCCCTAGTGGCTGGGCAGCCTCTCTTCACACAGGTAGTACCATTTTTTCCTATCGCTGTCAGGGTGAGAGGGAAGCCACATCTGCTTTATTGCCTCTAGTGAGTCTTAGTAAAGCTATGGTCACAGTACTTTGGAGAGGTAGAAGCATGCTTGTCTGTGAAAAATTTAAGTGCATTTCTAGGAAACCAGATAGCAGAGAAGAAATTCTACAGGAGAGTGACTTTTGTCATTGTATGTGCTTTTGTATATGACTCTTTTCAGTTTAAATGGTTTTGTATATAAAACATTTATTACCTTCTGAAACTCTAGTCACAAAAGCAGATTAAGGTATTATTCAAGCTTTGTGTTGTCATTTTTTTTTTCCAAATTGCACCTAACTCTTCAAAACACTTTAATGAAATGAGATTAAAAATGGGAATTGACAATTTGCAAAATGTAAATTTGTCTTTATTGAAGATTAAGCAATTCAAGACAAGCATGTACAAATGGCAAATTATAGTACTCTAGGAGCTTTCAGTTTGTGAGGGGAAAGTATGCAGATATGATTAAAAGACCACAATAAGTATTTGTTTTATTTATTTTCTTGGACCGTGTTCTGAAGAAGTAAATACTTCCTGATGCTATGGCTTCAGCTGCAGGTTAGTTTTTATCACATAAGTCAGTAATATCACAGAGTCTTAAGCTAAGACTGCATTTTAGCACAGTCAGTGCTGAGCATACAAATAAGGGGAGGAAAATACTCTTTTCACTGACTTAGGTATCAAAGCCATTGTGTTCTGCTTATGAGCATGAGTCACCAAATATATATTTGCATGTAATTTAATACAGAACAGACCATATAAAAATGGAATTCAGGTTTAGTTTTTCCTTTAAATATGACCCATGATACACCCCTCAATGTAACATTGCTGTTGCTGGATAAGAAGGAAGGTAGGTGACAGGAGAAATAAAAATGTTGAAATAAATAGCCCCTTTTTTCTCAGTTCAGAGAGGCTGCCAGTTGGTTCCCCCAAGCTTCTGTCCATGCACAAATGACTTGCATATGGTGTGAAGAATGAGTTGCTAAAATTTTCAGGTACTACAAAACATTGCAGCAGAATTTTCTTTGAAGCTAAAGTAGAAAGATAGTTGAAGGATATGAGAATGGTGAGTGAATGGGAGGTAAAATCACAGATTAAATTAGGTTTTTCTGTGAGTGAAATATCCTCAGTAAACTAACTACCTGAGTGTGTTTGCTTGTGTATTCCTATCCCCAACAAACTGTAAGCTTTTTCTCAGTTTTTGTCAAAGGAGAAAAATATCTTAGGGTTCTCACAGAGGTGTCTCTGAAAAAGTAAACTCTGCATTTAGGAGTCAAAAGATGAAATAGAATTTCCTAGGAGAGGAGCGAAGAACCGAAAATGCATAATGCTTCTCTGCAATTTCATATTGAATCCATATAATAAATTCTTCTAGAATTATTCCCAGTCTCAAAGAAAGATTATTCTAGGATCTTTAAGGAAATGGTGACCTGGCAACTCAAAAGAATACGTCTGTGCAAGAACAGATTAAATCCACTCAGATGTTTTGTCTTGGAAAGGAGACTGTTCATAACTGTTACGACAGTGACCTAAAATCACAAATTATCTGAGAACGCAAACTAAACAATGATTCTACTCAGAACCTATTGGGGAACAACGAAGTAAATCATTAGGCAACAAGTGTTAAATTAAGAGGGTTTTTTCTTTGTTTACATTTAATAATGAAGCTGAAGGAGAACATAATGTTTCTTACAATGTTTCTTAGAACATAAGTTGTAAAAAACCCACAATTAGACACTTTGTGGATAGAATGCTCCTTATCCTCTGAAAGAGATTGGATTTTTAAATATATATCAAAATTTAGTAGCTATAACATCAAAATATTTTCACTTTTAAAAATCTCGTATACAGGGCTACAACTGGGAGAGCCATGCCTTGTTTTATATCAATTATATCTAAGGAGGGTGAGTCTTCTTCATTTTTACTGTGGCTGATAGGAAGGCATCTTTAACAAGATTTATACTGCTGGAGATTCCTATTCTCCCATTAACATCAATGTTTTTGCCTATTTTAAGGATTTAATCATAAAAGAAGAAAAATTTATGGTTGGAAATCCACCTCTGGGAAAAATAGGGATCATAGTTTATGAAAAATCTTAAATTTTAAGCCATTTTGTTGCGACATTATATTCTCTGTTGTTTTTACTCCTTGTTATGTCTCAGGTATTTGACAGTCCCTGTTCTGAATAAGTTTCAATATACTTTTTTTTTTTTTTAAGAGTGTCTAAGCACAGAGACACTGTAGTCTTTATGGATGCCATGGCTGAAAAAAAAATAAGTGATCCTTAAAACAAATTATTTGGCCCCCACAAAATAATAGATTTCAAATTCTCTACTTATTGATGGGTCCCATTGAAATTAATTGTATTACTCATCTGTGTTCTTCTCACCAGCTGTAAATACACAGTAGTGTCTTGAAGTGAAACAAAACTGCATGTAATCTCCTGTGAGGACATTTGCTCTTACAGAAACTTTGGATGTAGAAGTTTTGAGTTTGGAGGTGCTTATAACAACTTTGGAAGCCGCTTTGGAAAGTAAACAGTTCCACAACAATATAGATTCTGTTTAGGAAACTAAAACATTTCTGAATTATTGTATATATTAAGCACTTGAATCCTACTTTGGCCATAACATCTTTTTTTTATGTAATTTAATACCAGGCTTTCAAACTGGTATTAAAATTAAAAATTATAAAGTCTTTCAAGCTTCTGAAGCTTAGAGTTTTGTTAGCATTTCTTTCTGGAATGTTAGTCCTCTTGCACCTTATTCACAAATACTGTGAAATGAAAAATTGACTGCTTGACTGCTGTTAGAGCGTGTTCACTCACTCTCTGTTTAATCAATTATACCTTTGTGATGGGAGTGCAAAGTAGATGCCAAATCAATGGATTTTCCCAAATACACTTCCATTTTGTGCATGGCACAAAGTAGCAAAGAGAGCGGTCTATTCAGTTTGCTCACTGCTTTGATTTTTCCTAACACCTTTCACTTATGAATTCTTGTGTTTGCTTGCAGAAAATGCTGGGTCCTCCCCCAATTGTCTCATTTTACAGTGCGTATTTTGGTCTTGCATGGGGCATTTATTCAGCTTTCATCATTCGGAAGCATTCCGAATTCTTACCTGATTAAAGTTTGCAGTATATAATTATAGATATTTGCACACATATACAGGATAGCATTATTTGTAAGGTTGTAATTAATGGGCTGATCTCACATCCCTGCATCAAGAAAGAGGATTTACTAGGAGAAAATCTTTAAGTCCTGAATATGTTGTAATCCACTGAGCAACTTATGATACTATCAGGCTCTTTGAATTGTTATGAGTGATATACAATATGTGAAAATTGAAATGTTGGGTTTTTTTTTGTTTTTTTTTTTTAATTTTAAGAAATCCTGTATTACTAAATAGATCAGGGGCTCTATAATAGCTTCTATAAGGAACCAGTTGGTTTTGCAATCTTCAGCCGTCACAGACCTTTCTAAAATACAAAAAGAGGCAAAGTCACTGTTTAGGAGATTTTCATGCTGTGCATATTCTTTTAAATTTTTTTTCCAGTGTATTTCAGTATGTGGCCCTGTGTTAACATATTGCAAAAAAACATGACGATGGTTCAGCTATTTCTGGGCTTACATGTCAAAATGTGCATCAGAAATATCTTGCTCAGAAACAAACATCCTAGATAAGACTGTGCTGACTTTTTTAATAAGATGGTTGTTTTCTTCACCTGTATGAATTCAGAAATATGTGTGTTAAGCCTGTCACAATGAAAACTCAGCACTTAAAATCACAGGATAGTTTGTATTGAATAGAACCTCAGGGTTTCACCTAGTTCAGCCTCTTGCTTATAGCAGAGTCAGCTGTGAAATCAGACCAGCCTGCTAAAGGCTTTATCCAGTCCAGTCAGTCTGGAAAACCTCCAATCATGCACAGCCTTTCTGGGCAATCTGTGCCACTCCCTGTCAGTCTTAAGGAAGAAGTTTCTCCCTACATCCATTCTGATCCTCTCCTCTTCCAACTTATGCTTATTGCCCCTCCCTTTCTTACCAGGCCCTTCTGTGAGGAGCATGGCAGCATCTTCCCAACAATCTCCTCATAGGTATTGGGGGATTGCTCTTGGCTTCCCCAGAACCTCTCTCTGCTCGACACTGAACAAGCCCTGTCACTCAGCTGCTTCTCAGCACTGATTTGCTTGTAGACCCTGCTGAAAGGAAGGCAGAAGATTCTAAACCAAACTATATCTTAATGAATACATAGATGATGAACCTCATCTGATCACATTAATAGAAATGAGTGGGGATCTTGGTTCAGAGTGAAAAAAGAAGGGCTAAGAGTGGCTGAGGTGCGGTGGAATTCAGGCCAGGCTTCCTATGTAGAATCATAGACTCATAGGTTGGAAAAGACCTCTGAGCTCATAAAAACCAACTATCACTGTGAAGTTCACCACTAAACCATGTCCCCAGGGGCCACATCTACATGGTTTTAATTAACCTCCAGGGACAGTGGCTCAACCACCTCCCTGCATAGCCTGTTCCAGGGCTTGACAACCCTTTTGCTGAAGACTTTTTTTCCCTACTATCCAATCTAAACATCCCCTGGTGCAACTTGAGGCCATTTCCTCTTTTCTAGTACTTGTTACCTGGCGGATGAGATTGACCCCCCACCTCACTACAACTTCCTTTCTGGTTGTTGTACTACCTGTAGAGGAAGTTTACTCTGTAAAATTAAGTAAAAATTTGCAAAATTATCAGTAAAATATCCCAACAAAAATACAAATATCTAGCCTTTTAAAACCCACTGGTATTAATAATGGGAGATGTGTTTATGTGATTGGAGTATTTTGAAGGAGAGTTAAGTATTTTTATGAAATTTCTCTTAAAAATATTGGTTGTATTTTTGCCTATTCATTTTGATATGAGTGCTGTCATCTCTAGGTTATTAATTTTCTCTATTACTGTTTTGAAAATATTTCAGAATAGCTGTTGCATAGTCTTCTGTAATCTTTACCTGATTTTTTTTACTTTGTTTTTTCCCTTTAGATTCTTTCATAATATTTTTTTTTAAACAGCAAATCCACTGCAGAGAGTTCATCCAGAAGGTTCTTTTTAGAACTAATTATAGCTTTCTTTAAAAGCTACTAGATTCTACTGCCTGAAAGTAGTTTTCTACTGAAAGACAATAGTCTAAGCAAAATGCTCAACTTCCTTTTACTACATAACAGTAATACAATGTGACGTTTCTGCATTGTATTATTATCAAGCTCTGAAAACTTATTAAATCATGTTCCAAGTGATCAATGGATTTATCCTTTGCAAACTAAAGCCCTCATCATTCATGGCACTCCTTTGTTCTGGTGGAATGGAGGACAGTTCTAATGCATCTTGTCAGGTCTTCATTTTCTTTACTTCTAGGAACATGATCTTTACTTTTCCATAAGAAATTGGATAAGTAGGCATTAGGTAACAACCAGATATGTTTGTGGGTTGGGTTTTTTGTTTTGTTTTGGTTTTTTTTCCCTCAGAAATACAGATAATTTTTTTTGAGACAGAGCACAGTCAATCACAGCCATCCCATTTCAGAGAATTTCTTCAATACGACTCCTTCATTTTAAAAATTATACAAAATGACTTGTAAGTGGATGTCAAAAATAACATAAATGCACTTTCCATCATGGGGCACAGAGGAAACAATCAGATATTGGACTTAGTTCAAGCTAGTGCATTTATGTGTCAGTTCTTACACGTACAATAACCATAAAGACATTGCTGCACTCGCTTGCTGAAAACCACTTTCAAGTTTACTCACAGGGAGCAACCTAAAGGGGAGGATGATAGGAAGAGGCAAAACTTTGATTCCTGACTGGGATCCATGTGTAACCATAACCTTTTGGGTTTGGAGAAGTAACTTCAGAAAATACTTTGTGTAACAGTTAGCCCCAAAGAAGCAGTCTAATGCTCAGGTATTAATTTATGGCAGTTTGAGTGTTATAAATTGTGGAAATGGTACTCCCCATTCTTTTAGAAACTAACCATAAAACTGCTCTTGGTTTTGCTCATAATTCAGCAGCACACAATTTCACTAACTGTAAGGAAATGTGAGCATGTTGTAGAAAAAAAAAAGGAAGATCCATCTGGCTGTGAAAGACAAATTAAACAATATAAAATGAAAAATATATAAAATGCTAAACAGGAGAGCTGTGTGTTAATTATGGAATAAAGTATTTAATGTCAGAAGAGAATTGATATATAAGGATTTATATCAGGGAGTGTCTAATTAGGCAACATACCTTGAGAATTGTAAGTTTGTATTATTTTGTTTGCAGTCTTATAGTTTCAGGGTTTGGTTGTTTTATATGTCACAGTGAAAATAAAACCTTCCCAATATTGGTATAAAACACAACTATCTTGAAATTTCTGTTGTTCACTTGAAATGACAAGGTATCTGAGAATACACTATATAAAAGATGAAGGGAAGGAAAAGTTCACAGTTACATTCAGAACAGTGCTTAATACTTTAAGTTGCCACAAAAGTAATTAAACCAAAACAAAACCAAGTGTGGAGATTTGGGTTGGCTCCCTGCCAAACCCAGCTGCAGGCCACACAGATTCCCCCCTCCCAAGAGAGAAGGGAAAAAAAGTACCCAAAGACAATAGTAGTAAAAGTATATATATATATTTACATATATTACAATTATATACAGTCATACACAATGAGTCTACAGAACAAGAATCCCAAACAACTCCAAAAGGGAAAGGAGGGGAAAGGGAAAAAGGACAAAAATGGGTAAAACCAAAATGATACACACACACTTGTGAACTCAGGGAAAAGCTCAATGAAGTATCTAACACAATAAATTCTCACCAAACTCCCCTCAAGAGAAGCAGTTCTGTCCCCTCCACGCAGCTGGGACACAGCATCTCAGAGCGGCCTCAGCTCAGAGAGATAAGAGCTAAGCTGACACAGAGACATGATCAGTGTCCTCCAAGCACACAGAAGGAAGAGAGAGAAACCTCCTCACCCTTCTCTTATATACAGCTCATTATGTGAAGGAATGGTGTGGAATACTGCCTTAGGTATGACCCTGTTACCAGGGAGGCCTAGACCAAAACCAAGAAAACTAAACCTCCACACCAAGCAACACTTTTTACCATATTGTCTTTTCTGCATTACTTCCTTTGTTCCTCCCTCTCAAGCTTGTTGGCCTGTTATTATGGCTGAGCTATTTAACATAAAGTACACATTTTCTGGATTTTATAGGGCTAGTAGAAACAACCAATGCCTTAAAAATATTTCTTTCCTGTGTGCTACTTACTAATGAAAGTTCTGTTGTTCTAATTTCAAAGAAATAATAATGTTTCAAAAAGTAATAATGACATAGTAATGCAAAATCTAATTGATTGGAATTTGCCTTTTTTTTTTGTTTTCATTACATGTTGACTTAGATAAATAATGTTGTATTGCTTATAGTAGTAGCTTATGAATTAAATTTATTTTCCTTTTATGATCAAATTGTCATTATTTTTCTTAATATTCTTTCAGTATTATACACTGCTCTTGAGAGGATAGGAAACCTAAAATAAGAAATGGTGTTATGTTGTATGAAAGTCATGATGCAGAGGTCATAATTCTCAATCTGTGTTACCTAGACACCAACAGTGCTGTATCTTGTGAGAGAGGAAAACCGGTGGAGAGATTAAATATCAGGGAGAGAATCTATGGACTCAGTACAGGTGAAATCAAAGATTTTGAAATGAGAATGTAATTGGTAACTCACTCATATGCACTGTTCTTGTGTACAAAACAGGTATATAATTTGGCCAAAATGCATTTATATTTTTTTTTTTTTAATTGAAACACTTATAATGTTTGGAATTCTGAAACAGCCTAGCATTTAATTTTATTATTACCATAGGCACGGTCTTTCATAAATGTACCAGTCTTTTTCAAGTGAGGTGGAATTTTGGTCAAACTGAGCTTTGTAGTGACTGTGCCTGCAAGACACCTTTGCAGTCAAGGAAGAGTTTTCGTTTTCAGTGCACTCATTGTGGAGTTTAAAAAGCAACTGCTTCCTCCAGTAGACACCTATACTTGGTGAGACAGATAGTGTATTGACTGTATTGAACAGGAGCTCGGTTCAGTTGCCTGAACAATGACATCTAGTAGTAGATGCCTGTGGGCATTTTGCCTACCTGCTGGCTGATCCACCATGCAGCTGTGTCAGGGTATATCTGCTGGCACTGGTTTGACAGTGATGGTCCTCTGCCGACATCTGGTTTAGGCCACTAATGTGAGATCTAGGTCTTCATTCACTGCAGGAGAAATCTAAATAACTAACTGAGGAATACACACTTGCCTTGTTCCATCTGCAGTTAGATGAGACAAAGGCATTTTCTGTGATTCTTTGCGTGTATCGAGCTCGTTTTGTTCAGCAACAAAGCAATATGCACATAAAATAGAGCAGCTTTGCTTATTTCAGTCAGGTCAGGTCCTGCAAAGAAAGAACCAAAGTGCAGTGCACTGGAGATAAGATATATTTTATATAAGTTTGCATAAAACTCGTAGCACTTGAAATATTAGGATACATACCTTTTGTTTATAAATGGGAGTGCAACTAGCCATCGTTTGACATTTAAGTCACATATGATGTAGGAATTGCCATCCACTTTACAGTAAAGTTGCCCAATGTCAGTCATAGCTCAGCATTTCATTGTTTGGGATTTATGTGTGGAATGCTGAAGGCAGAAAATACTTCCTGCATAGATTACCAAGCCAGATTTGCACTATCCAGTGTTTCAGAAGTCGTGGACACTGAACAGGTACAATTACAGAGACCTCTCTGCTGCTGGTGACCTGAAGAACCACACCACTGGTGGACAGATTGCAGATCCTGGAGCTCCATTATGGTCCACCATGCTGGCCCTGCTGTGCAGAGTGCGGAATAGTATTTCCATTTTAGTGATAATCTTAGTATTATGAATTCAGTATTCTGTTACTGATTCCGTATTATTTTATTCTTGATATGTTTGGTTACTTCCTTTGCCTAAATGAAAGGCTTGGTCAGACAGATCAATACATTAATTTACTGTGAATAAATATTTATAATTTATATATTAACATTTGTCATATATAGATACAATATGTTAGATTGAAATGATTGAAATTAGCCTTTTTTTTTTTCTTTTTTAGTACTTCATTCTATTTTAGAAGTTGGAAAAGCCAGTCTAGAGATTTCAAAATGCGGTGATATATCCTAACAAATCCTAGTCAGAGTATAAACAAAGTAACATATTTCATGAAAGAATGCATATCTTTTCTACCCTTCAAAATATGTGATAATAATTGATCAGTTAACGTCTAAAAAAAGCTCTCAGAGGTTCTAAAAGACATACATATTTTCAATATTTAAAACTCACATTTCATTTTCAGTTTTATTTAGATATTTTACTGATTTTTTTTCTTTTAGAAATACAAAATCAGTAAACAGTTTTCCTGTCAGAAACATGACTTAGAGTTAAAGGCCAAGAGATCTCAAGTTTATTCAAAGTTCTCATGCTTAAGTCATTCCTAGTGGTGATAAATTGACTGAAGCGTTTATGATAAAGTATATTTTCAGCAAAGTGGAAGTTAATAACGTAATGATTAGAGTTTGAGGCTGATTTCAGATGCATTTGCCTTCACTGTAGATTCAATATAAATAACCCATATCAACATCAGTTGCCTTTGAAAAGTGGGTACATATATCAATGTGAGATATTACATAAAATTGCTTATTTTTTCTTCACATATGAAATCATTGTTATATTATTTATGTCTAATTACAGCCTGCATCTGAGTATATTAGTAATTTCTCACATCTTGTGATCCTATTACTCATGCTTCAAAATTTGGATAAAGATATAATTTTGAAAAGCATAAGGCATTGTTCCACAAACATAATATGTAAATATTTATGTGAGATCACAAAGCACAGATTTTCAGTGCTCCTAGTTCACAATTTAGAATATATATGAGATAGAAATAGTCCTAACCATTAATGAGACCCAGTTACTATGTTTTTGAAGATAGTATGGAGGGGAGGGTTGGTTTTATGCATGACAAAAGTAGACAGTAGCTTAGAGTTAAAAAAAATGTTGGCCTTATGCAAGAGAGGTTTCTACTCCAAAATAAGTGTCTGAAGTGTTAAGCCTAACTCAGAGGCAACCACAACATTTCACTTCCAAATCTGTTCAGCATCTGTGGGCAGTGAGACAGAGAAAACCCCTTGGCTCAGCCAGGGGTAGAAGGGGCCTGGGCATCCAGCCCTGTTTTGCCCTCACAGTTCAGCAGAGAGACCCATAAAAAAGGTGCAGAGTGGGGGGTGTTGGGTCTAGAGAGCTTGTGCAGTCTTGGCATCTGAAAACATTGGGGAGGATGATAGACAGGAAAACAGCTCTGCTGTGACAAAGCACTGGACAATTACCCTCATTCCTGGGGTCCAAGAAAGCCTTATGCCATAGAGAGGTGGCTCTGAGTGCACTATATGCTTGTAAAAAGAGAAGGAGAAGTGTTCTGAAGTATAAATAGCAATACTATATATATAAAATCCTAAGATATGAAGTATTGGATGTATTCTTTAAATAGTAGTTAAAAGTAATTTTTTTTTCCTGGGGGAAGGGTGAGCAGTCACTTACACTTTTAAAATGCAACTGCAGGAAAGACAAGTAGAATGTAAACTTGGCTTTGCAATGCAACAGAAGGGGAAAAAAGACTATTTTGAAATAGTAATATATTCCTAAGTTTATTCCTATGTTCCTATGTTTAATCTTTCACTGTCAAAAGCCAAGGTAACTTCAAAATTTTCCTTAAGTATTATTAATTGTTGATTTAAATGTAAAGCTTTTTACCGTTAAACATTGTGTATAACAGGAGAAGGAAATGTTGGCTGCAGGTTCCAGCTTCTGTGGGTGTATTTCAAGATGCCAGAATCTGTTTCCCCACCCTTGTCCTGGAACCGCAGGTTTAGGAGTATTACAGAAATTTGACAAGGAAGAGTTTAATTTGGGTTTTGAAGATATTCAGCAGTTCAATTACAGATTCAGAATCTGTTCTTGAGGCAGTGTCAGTCTCTGTTGCTTACTTGTGATTCACAAACATCTGACACCATGTATGCACCCAGCATATATATGGTCTTCAGATTCTGAGTATTTCATTCAAACACCATAGTGATTTAAATAATAAACCACTCTACAGCAATCATGACATCCTGAAATAACAATTTGTGCTAAATTAAGCAGAGAAAAGTGGCAACAGCTGACAAATGTCTCTCTTAGGAGGATTGGAGTTGTGTTGTTCTTTCAGTGCTGATTTTCACTTTGTTAGCCTTTCTTGCAATTGCAGTTAATGTTTTTAAGAGATGAGTGTGGTCAATTATATCCCTTTCTGTCATATCTAGTGGAAACATCTACAGGACATTTTTTTTCTGGTATTAGCAAGCTAGCTAGCTAATTAATTGTTCTAAGAACACTTTAAATTGATGAGATCCTTGTGTATCTAATACAATATTAACATTTACCTGAGCTCTACCGCGATTCCTTATGAAAAAATATCAAGGACTTCTAGAACACACTCATTTTATAGACTGCAGTTAGTTTTCAAAAAATGAACAAAATCCTAAACTGGTCATTTAGATTACAAAGAATTATTTTTCTGTTCTGCTTATAAATTTATATTTATTAAGACTGTATTATTTTAAGGGTAATAAAACTGATTTTGTGAAATCAGTGAACCATTTTAACATTATCTTTCTCTTTAAAGAACCATCTTTTATGAGGCTAGTAGGTAGTTGTAGATATCTCCAGAGAGAGATATGTTCCTCTACTTACAGAGTTAGGATAAAATTAAAATTTGGGGCTATTTTGCATCAAAATGCCATACAAATTACAGTCCTTACAGAGAAGGGAGAGGACAAAGGAATAGCAGTTTAAGAAATCCATGTCTAATTTCTTATCCAAGAACAATTGTGTTTGCATTACTGAGTCCTTATGACATTGTGGAAAGGCCTTAGTAAGACATTTGTAACCCACTTGAAGGTATTACCAATTCTCCATAAAGAGAAAAATCAATAACATATACTATAAAAAAGGTTGCTTGTACCCTGTCTTTCACCAGTGATCTCAACAACAGAAAAGAAAGGCAATACTGCATTAGGTACATTTTCAAATATAAAGATTTAAGTCAGAAAGGATTATTATGAAGATACAGAACTAACCTCCAGCAAGTATAGATGTTCAATTTCTTCTGGTATTTTTTTTAAGCTCAGGATACCAACTAGGAAAATATATTTTAAGTATAGCTGCAAGTAAAACTGTCAGCCCACTTTTCCACCACATCTGCCCCACTGAATGAATAAAGGAAGATCTGATAGAGTTCTGTGTTCTTATTTTAAAAATTGTTCCCTTGGAGTAGGCAAAATGTCCTTGATAGAATCCTGTCTGTCTTCCCCAAATCTTTAATTTACAAATTGTGAGGAGGAGCAACTTGGCATAAATGGATCTTGTTTCCAGAACTGGCATGCACATATGGAGGCAACTGCACTTAGTAAATGGAAGTTCTATTTTAAGTAGAAAAGGGAGGAGGAAAGAGAAGGGCAGAAGGTCAGAATGTTTGCTGCTGTAGCTCTGAAAACATGAATTTTCCATTACTGCTAAAAGGCCAAAGGTGTTGGACTGAATTGACAGTGCAGGGTGCCAGCACACATGTGTGGGTTTGTCTTGTCATGATGTCAGATTGTTTTAATGAGAGCCGAGTGGCCAAGTGACTACTGCCTCACCTTTGTGTGAGCAGGACCTCTGAGAACACTGTGCCTAAGGTAAAGGTCTGTTTAGCCTCGGGCAGCACTGCGGTGCAAGTAACAGCCCAGTGTCATCTGAGGCCGGGGAGGGCAATAATCAGACTTCAGCAGAGAACCAGTGAGAAGGAGGCAGAGTGTGATAAGGAGACATATAAATATAGTTCCAGCTATGGCACAGGATAGAAAAGGAAGAAACTCCCACAACTGTGAACATCATACTCCCAGCAAGGATCTCAGGTTGCTCACAACTTGCTCTAGTTGCTCCTCTTTCTATTTGAGGAAGATTTTAGTTCTCAACCCTAGAAAACAGAAGAATATTGGATAAATAAATGTGTCAATTAAAATTAGTAGGTCCCGGAAGATTTTGGTATAGCTAGTAATAGGTGGTTTTGGGGCAGTTTTTGTTAATTAGAAAATTTGTACAATGTGACTGTTTAAACATGCAGTCAATTCTTAACTCTTGATATCAAGTGTCTTTCCTTTTGTCCATAATAAGATTTTGAGTAAAATGCTATGTTCCATTTTTATGACTTTGAGCAAAGGGCAGGAGACAGTAATGTGGTAAACATTCACAGGGCAATCACCTGGGAGAAGCTCAGTAAACCACTAACAAAGGCAATCTGAAATGCCTAGAGAAATCAGAGGTTTCCCTGCTCTTGTATGGCTGTGGCTGGTAGGTTCTGCTGGGTTTGGGAGATAGTAGGCTCAGGAGGCTCCAGAATCAGGTTGCTAATCCTTTGCTAAGTGCTTTAATCCCTTTGATGTGCAAAATACCACTATGTCTACTACTGCTTCCTCCTCTGGGACGTAAATGGTTATCCACGTAAGCCTCAGTCACTGTGGTGCTCAGAGTGGAACAGAACCATCTGCCGCCCACGGACAGGCTTCTGGGCACTTTACATGACAGAGGATAACCACAGAGGGAACTTTCAGGCAACGAGTTAAAATATAAAGAAAGCCTAGAGTATTGCTAGAGAGGTACACAGTTGGAAACATCAGGTTAGATGTGGGTTGAATTCCTTTCCACCTTGCTCTGTCACTGTCTTTTTAGTGAGATAGGTTGTCCACAATTCGTGAAACCAGTTTATTTGATTATATTGCTGGAGTTTGTGATCACGTAGCTATCAGTCTTCCTGTTCACACACTGCTGTAGAATGAAAAAGAGCTGTGACTGCTAGATCACTGTGAGAAGTTTGTTGAGGCACATCAGAAGTGATACCAAAAATCTTTAAGATGCAATGACGTTAAAGACAAGAAAATATTCTTGTTCATAGTGTTGCAGCATCTGTAGCGTGGAACAATGGAATCAAAAATGCTTCTAAAAGGAAGCAGTAAATATTTAACTCCACTGAAATATAGGAAAATACTTAACATGGGTCTTGTAGGAGCACAGGAAATACATGGACCTGTAGGACTATAAAAATGATCAGAAGCCTGGAGCAGCTCTCCTGTGATGAAAGGCAGAGTTGGTGTTGCTCAGCCTGAAGAGGAGGCTCCAGGGAGACCCTATAGCAGCCTTTAAAGGGAGCTTATACTTTTTAGCAGGGCCTGTTGCCATAGGACAAGGGTTAATGGTTTTACACTAAAAGAGAGTAGATTCAGACTAGATATAAGGAAGAAAGTTTTTTTTATGGTGAGAATGGTGAACACTGGAACAGGTTTCCCAGACAAGTGGTAGATGCCCCAGCCCTGGATGCATTCAAGGCCAGATTGGATGAGGCTTTGAGTAACCTGATCTAGTTGAAGACGTCCCTGTGTATTGCAGGATGGTTGGACTAGATGACCTTTAAAGGTCTCTTCTAGCCCACACTCTTCTATGATTCTATGATTATTAATACTTCCACCTGTTGTCAAATGGTACAACTTTCCAGATGGCTAAAACAGCAGGGTTTGTGGTTAAGGTCATATCTATGTGATAAAAACAAACAAACAACAGCTGACTCCTTCTGAAGTAACCTGCAAACTTATTGTGCTGGTTTAAAGGTAAACCAGCAGGAGAAATGGACCCACCACAAGAGAGATTATAAGTCAGAGTTACAATTT
>JAWWEW010000041.1:8537386-8587315 GCA_035583185.1 Anabacerthia variegaticeps
GATTACTTTAAAAGGGGCATGTGATATGAAATAATTCTGACGCCTACTCTGCAGTCAGATATTTTCCACAGACAACTCTGACTTTAAGGAGAAAACATGTATGATATACCTGTCTGTGCATATAAGATCCATTTTGCATAGACAGGATGGTACTATGACTGGCATCTATACCCAACCAGACAAATATTTATGATGTGGCAGAAATAAAAGATGTTACAGGCACTTGGTGAATTTCTGATGGTGCTTGTATTTATATAGATAACTGATTCAAAGGACCAAATACTCAGTTTCGCAGTTCAAACTAAAAGAAATAAGGGAAGAAACAAATATTAAAAAAAAAAAAAAAATCAGACTGGGGAAAACAAAACTATGAACCTGAAAAATAAGCCATGAAAAAATGGTATTGGAACTGTACCTATGCCTATGAAATTGGAAAACCTGACTTGGAGAACTTATCCAGTTCTTCCTGAATAAGATTCTAGAGCTGAAACTGGATATGTCCCTTCTTAGCTTTTTCTACAGTCTATGTTGTGGCATTTCTGATTAAAATTCTTAAGCATACAGTGGGTTGCTCAAAGGAGTTAAAATCTTACAAAGTTCTTGCAGCCTTTCTATTTGAATGTAATTATTTGAGGATCTTATAAGGGATATAGTTAGAAGTTAAACAGCACATTATTCATAAGTGCCTGCATGAAAGAATGCTAAATAGTCACAAAATACAGTGCAAATTTGCAGATGCTGCCTCATGGTCGTCTCATACATAGAAGCTTTCATCAGTGAAATTCAACCTTTGTGCAACACAGTTGGAAGTGTATTTAATCTCAGCTTCCAAATTTGTCTTCTTGTTTCTTTGAGGTTCGTTGCATTTGATAACTTTATATATTGTTTTCTAACCACAGTGTTGCATGTCCTTCTTTCAGAGTACATACTATATCTGAAATGTGACTTCTCACCTACCTAGTCACTTTGTGGCTAACCATACCTTCTTCCCAATAAATTCTCACCTATGAAGATGAAGACGCATTAGGAATCAGAACTGTATTGCACGTGTTACTTGACATACAGCTGATTGCACCACAAACACTTGTCATTAGTGTATATCCCTCAAATCACTCAGAATAGGTAGATCTGGCAAGTGTATGCTGAGTTGGAATGAACTGTAATAATTATGTGCTGGTGGCAAATTCATCCTATTCCCCTACATTTGTAACCTTCGAAGGTCAAAGGTGAAACACAGCAATAAATGCTTGTTAGTCAGAGCCATTACGCAAGTTATCTGGCACCCCCTTCAAGTGGTCTCTTTACCTCCATCTATCTGAGCTTTTATCTGTTTTCCTGGACTTCCTCAATTTCTTCCCTTTTCCCATTTTTTTTCATGTTTTTTTTCCACTCCTGTGTCCTTCTATTATTCTTTGCTCATTCTGTGTTTCAGAGTTTGTGGGAACAGGGCCAAAACCAAGCCTTCCCAGAGAAAAGCTGTTGTGACCAATCTAACATGCAAACTTAGTTCAATATGTAAAATTTAGTGAAGAAATTATACAACCTGGCAGAGCAGAAAAAAGGACTTCATAAAAGATGTAATTAAGCAGATCATGGAACTGAGACCTTCACACTTCACCTCATTTTCCCTCCGATTTGATTATTATTGTGTGAGGATATTTTCTGTGGTATTACTCGCTGTTGTGTCTCATTTTAGAAATGTCAAAACACTAAGTGGTTGCCTTAAGGAAAATATTCTTCTACTCTCTAACTTCCCATTTTATGACATAATGGAAGTAAATTATTGAATATACATACAGTTCTCGGTATTGTCATCTTGAATTTATGTGGTTTCCTGAAATAAGAACTTTAACTTTTTTTGGGTAAAATAACACATTAATGCACTTCATGCAGTTACTTTATAAAGTAAGATCAAAATTATTTTAAAATGAGAAATACTGAATCAGTTTTACAAAATTTGATTATTTGATTTCTGGGTACTTGATGCAATATAACCTGTTTATTTTGTATCCAATACTAGTTGACCTTAAATAAAACTAAAAAGGAGTACTTGGAGACTATTTAAAAAAACAAAACAACAAAACCCAAAAGACTGCCAAAACTCAACCAAATATGCCAAAAGATTGTTTTAGCAAGCTATTCTGGATGTTTTTTACTTTCATAACATAAAATGATGATACATTACTACTTGGTGTCTTTTACTACTTGACAGCCTTTGGTGGAAGACTAAACCTTTTCCAGAAAGTCTCTTTTTCTCCGCTGTGTTATGCTGTACCCTTAAAGACTTTGGTTCCAGACATCTTTCTATCATTTCACCTCATTCAAAGTTTTGTTTCAAAACAAGATCCCCATTTTCCTGTTCATTTCAAAGTATCTGGCACAGTGTGAAGACTGTGTTGGTGGTTTTCTGGAAGAAAAATGAAGGTATATGTTCCATATGTAATGGTATGACATAGGATGAGAACATGTAGAGATGTTCAAGATTGGAGAGCTTACAGGGACCGTGTTGAAGGATGGTGTAGGTTAGAGATAGCCAGAGGCAGTGAAGCCTTATTCAGCTTCCTATCAGGAACAGGAAATGGTCAGTCCATATGCACACCTGTCTGTTGCCAAAAATGCCACGAGTGAGTACAGATTAATAACTGTTGTTAAGGAGCTTGTGCTTGCTCCTCCTCCTGACATTATTTAACTGGTTGGACACAACTTCTCTGTCTCCTGCTGGAAGTGTTTTGCTTGTATATGAGTACTTGAATATTCATTGGAAGTGTGATCTCCTGCCTTTCTAGGCTAGAGTCATCCTGTAGTCCCATGAATACCTAAGTAGAATAGCTTCAAACAGGATGGACTGATAAATTGGCTTTTCATCTTTTAGGGTTGTACTCTCAATAATGCCATGAAAACATTGCTATCGAATCTGAGAGATGCAAAAGAGTGGCAAAGGTACAAGAGGAGACCCAGGCTCCAGACAATGTCCAATCAAATTAGTTCAGCAGATGGTATAGGGAAATGAAATTAAAAACTGAAGCAAAAGCAAAAGTAATAAATAATTGTATACTAATTCTCTTTTAAGTGAGGAGAAGGCATGGAGGCTAAAGGTCCAGAAGAAAGAAAAAAAAAAGTAAAAAAGACCAAAAAGGGGCTAAGGAAAGTATCGTATATGAACATGATCATACTGAATGAGAAAAATATAGCAGATAGGGAATCTGGAAACCACAAAGGAAGACAGTGGAAAGGCCAATAGTGTGAAGATCAAATACAAGTGAAAAAGGAAAGCGAGAAAATATCTAGCCAAAAAAATATAATCTAGCCAAAGAAAATATCTAGCCAATCCAGATTTCTTTCTCCACTGCTTCCCTGTGCTGAAACACTTCCATCCTTCTAGGCATAGCAGATGCAGCTTCCTGGCATTGCACAGTTTAGGACCCTGATCACTGGCAAGTTTTTATTAGTAAGGTATGCACATGTATATCCAAAAAGCAGTTCCTTCAAGGCCTAAATTTTAATGGTTTGGATTTTTTTTTCTGTGGCAATTAAATCGAGAAACACTTACAAGACTATCCTAGATACCACACTGCCCCTAAGCAATCCAGGTGAGGAATCATTCAGACTAAGTGTGAGAGCCTGAATGGCCATTTTGTGAATAAATTCTCATTTTAGATTTCAAGACATTTTGGATCAGCAAGTGCTTATCCCCTGGGGGAAGAAAAGTTTTATGGGCAATTGCCTAAAATCCCAAAGTTGTCAAATTTGATGTATTGAGTTTGCTGCTTCTTTTCTAACAGATATAGGGATCCATGGGCATTTTGTTGCATGTATAATGACAAATTCCGAAACAAATTTGATAATTGCTTTCCTTTCCAAAGAAGAATCGAAAGAAGTCTCAGTACCTCACTGGATCAGCACGCTATAATTTAAATTAATTGTTCATTGAGGATAGTGAGAATATTTTTGCTAATTTAGAGATCTGTCAAAGCCTCCTGAAGTTATTAGCTCATACTTCATGTAGCAGTGGTTTTCTTTTAACATTACAAACGAAGATAAGAAATTTGCATAAAAATTAAGAAAATGAGATACAGTTTCATGAACATATATATGCTGTCTTCAGTCGGATAGCTCTATGTCACCAAAGCCAATAGGGTTACCCACACAGCTAATGTGCAAAGCTCTGTTTTCAGTGATGAAACCAGACAGAGAAATATTTTAATTGTCTGTTGCTATATTAATGTCTCAAAAAGCATTCAATTAGTCCACTGATTCTCTTCTTCGTGGTAATTATCCTTACTCTCATACTCTATTCTACAGATTACCTCTGATATCTCTTTAGATATCTAGCTAGAGGGTACAAAAATACTAATGTTTTTTAGCTCATAGTATATCACTGCAATAAATATTTGCAGGTGGATATTGTAATCATTGCTTCTTCAAGCATGATGAAGAGACTTCAAAATGAACTTCATTACTTGAATTGTGCTTTGAAATCTCTGTAATTTTTCACAGTGTGTTGGAAAGGCTTATTGTTTTGAGTTGAAGATGGAAGAAAATCTCAATCTATTCCTATTTGGATTTATGGAAATTAGCATTAAAATAACATGTGGTTCACATTTAGCACATAAGAATATGTTGCTCTGTGAAAACTGTGAGCCCTGCTGGTTTCATAAGCCAGTTTATATAAACAAAGATGTTACTTTTTATTGTTCTGCAGCAATAGTTTGTGATCCCAGAACAGAGAAGGAAATATAAACTATCTCCCAAGCTTTGGTTCTCTGATGTCCATCATTATTTTAGGAAAAAAGATAAGAAAAAAAATCATAAACACCTTATTAAATTTCATTCCTGGTCCTTCCAAAAGAAGGATGTATATTGTTTAGATGCACATATTTCAGTGTCTCTTCTCTCCTTACTTTTCTTTTTTTATTTTTTTTTTCCTGATGATGCAACCACCCTAGTCTAACTTCCTGGGCAGCAAGCACTTTCTGCTCTAAGGTCAGGAGTTACTGTACTTATGAGCCCAAATTTTGCAAGCATTTAAGCACTTCTGCCATAGTTTGCCGGCACTTTCTCAATAGTTGATTTTTTGCTGTCTCCCTCATGGTTTGAGCAGTTTTTTCATCCAGAAGGAAGCAAGATTAAAATAACGGTAAACCTTTTGCTGTAAATAAACATAATGAAAATACAACTACAGAACTACAGTTGATGGGAGCAAGGTCAAGTGAAGAAACAGAACTCATTTATAATAACTCATGACCTGTACAGAAGTAATATAACAGAAGCAAATGGGGCATGATTTTTGTGGAGGGTTCTTTGTTTGTTTGTTTATCTTTTGGGGGTTTTGTTTGTTTTATTTTTGTTGGTTTGGTTTGGCATTTTCTTTGGGATTGAGGGTGGGGTTGTTGGTGTTTTTTGGGGATTGGGTGGTTTTTTATTTTTTCATTTTTGTATGTTTTCTTTACAACTGCTTACAAACATTCTTTTTCTTTGTCATTAAAGGGATCCAGTTGGAAAAATTCTACAAAACCAGTGAAGTTGATTTTCACTGGCATAAATACTCTGCATTCTTTAAGTATGAATTAGTATAAGGCCCTATTTTGCAAAAATGTGCATGTATTTTAATTGTGCACTCTAAGAATCTAATTACTTTTAATGGTGCTAGGCAAAATATGTAAACCAGTGCAAGTAGTGGATTTATTTTTCCAGTCAAAGTTAAAGGTTTACAGAACTGTTTTAGCAAATAGAAAACAGAAGGAACACAAGCCTTATTTTTTAAATTCCTTTAATGTTGTCAGAGCCCTGTGTATGGAATTGTCATTGACTGCACTAAGAGAAAGAGTCTACCTATCAAATGCAAATCATTCTAAAGCCTCCATGCTTTCTTCCAGAAAAAAAAAAAAACACAAAAAAACCCCCTTTTTTTTTTAATCATTGAAAATTATTTGTATAGGCAGATAAAAAATAAGAATTGTGGATAATAGAAATATCATTCTTTCAGTTCTGCACAAAATAAATGTTCTTTGGAATGGCATGAGATTCAGTGTTCACAGAAGAGGTTGCTGTGGTCTCTAAAAATCTTGTGCAGCATAGACTCTTATGTCAAAACTTGTTTCTGTGGTCTTACTAGGGTCAGTAAACATAAAAAATTTAAACTCTTCACCTTCCATAACACTCTTTGTCTGTGCTTTTCCTTTTCACTGTGAACTCTCATGTTGAATCATCCTGTTTTACAGATGGGCTGTTGTAAAATCATTATCAGGTTTGATATGTTTAATCAACTTTCATGTGCCAACATAAATCTAAACTTTTGCTAGTCTGGCATATAATTTCATTAGGAAAGTGCAAAATATTCCATCACCCTGAAGCAGACATCTAAAATCAATTGAACTAATCACACCTTTCCAGGGACTATGGGGGCGTCAAAGGTAGCCAACTCTGATGCTGCACATTTGGTCAGATAAAGCCACTCCAGGATTTTTTTTTTTTTTTTTTTTTAAATTTTGTTTTTTAGAGGATAAAGTCAGTGTCAAAGTGAAGTCTTATCTCCTGGAAGACCAAAATGTGTTCTTGCTGGCATGGCACTGGATTTCACATATGCATTTTCTACTCCCAATTTGTAACAGTGAATTCAATACACTGTAATGGGATGAAATTTGGGGGATATAGGAAAGCTAACAAAGCCAGAATTTGAGCAATGCTGACATTAGCATACATAGAGCAACAGAAAATTCATTGTTCAAGTTCTTATTATTAATAAGGAATTGAAACTTAAACATCAGCAACTGTAAGCCAAAGTGAAAAAGGTAAAAGGGACCAAATACACAATATGACTCAGTAGTTTTGTTTTAAATAATCTCCTGAGCTAAAATGTACGATAGTTTAATATTATATCCCATAGTAATATTAATGTAAATTTCTCATTTAACAAATAAAAATTTGTACTGAAATTCACTTGCATACAAGTGGGATGTCATGGTGCTACTAAAGGCTGGTTTTGGAAATCATTTCTTCGCATCAGTGCTAGTAGAAGTCAGACTCTATTGTTAAAGTTCCTCCAATATTTTGGAAAGGTAAGGATTTAGTGCCTTGTATGCTTTGTTGACAAACATTGCTATAAGTATACTTGAAGAATCAATAAAACCATGCAAGGTAAAATGCTCCCATGATAAAATTCTTGCAGGGACTATGCTTAAGGATATTTTGGTAATGGGTAAAGGACAGAGATGATTGATAGCAACTTTCACTCATTTTTTTCCTGTAATATAACAGTTATAGCTATAATTAGTTATATGCTGCCTGAGCATGACCTTGCACTTTTTTAGAGCTATTAGTGGAAAGCCAGAAAGTATTGTCCACAGCCATTAAATCCTTGACACCTATTGTACCACCTTTTCTACCATAAATATACAATCACACTTAGATATGTTGTGTGAGCCATACGAGACACCACTGGACTCCAGGGCAGACAGTGAAGAAATACTCAGTGTCACAAGTGTAACATTATAAAAAGCATTCATATGATATAAAAATAAAGTGAAATTAATCTGTTGCAGCCCGATTCATTAATTACTTCCATCATCCACAGAGTGATGAGATTTTATAATTACAGACTTCTTTCTCATGTAAATAAAGAATTACTCACAAATAATTTAAAAAAATTGATTTACCTTTATTATTAACTACAAATGAATGAATTTTGGTTCAATAACTGCTGCTCTCATATATGAATAGGAACCACAACTGTTTATTCCAATGCTCAGTGTTTCTAAAGTCAGAAAAGCCTGAATCTTCCTTTTACTGGAACTTTCTGGAATGTAGGTATCTGGATTTCATGTATCAGACATTTCTTCTGCTTTTCTTTTACTAATGGCAGTTTGAAAAAATGTGGTAGATGATAATGAAATAAACAGAAGCCATTATCAGCATGACTAGAGATTTGAATGTCTGAGGCCAGACATCCATTAGTCCACAGGACATTGCTGCTACAAATTTAGCCTTGATTCCTGTCTAGAAAGAGGTTGAAAACCTGTTAGTAATACACACTTCTGGTGAAACTCCAAACCACAAGGGATGTTTACCTTGCTCTAATTGCTACTCAGTAATTACTAAACCACATTAAAGTGGCTGCAAAGTACTTGCAAGGATTTTTTTTAATTATTATTTTTAATTTTTTAAAGAGTTACTTTCAGTAAAGGGAGCTTCCTTAGAACATTCTCACAGATAGACTCTGTCACCACGGCTAGTGGAGGGAATGAGTTCGTAGGTGGCCCTTGCCATTACCATTTCTCAGCCTCCAGGAAAGCCCTACACCCTGGGTAGTCAAGAGTATGAACTGCTGCAATTCCTAAAGCTGCCTTTGCCTAAGTCCTGTTCAGCCTCCCTTCTTTGATTTAAGAAAAAACCCACATATTTGTTTCAGTGTCTGCATATGCCCACTGGAGCAGCAAAATGCCTCTCGCAGGTTCTGTCTGGTGAGGTCAATCCATAAAAGTGCAGAGCTAAACGAAAAGATCAAATAAATACAACACCCAAGTTCAAGAGCATCAGTACCTCCCTGACTTCAGCTCATAAATGTTGCTTGATTAATTTTTAAAGCAGTCTTCCTTGGGTGCTGGCTTTTCTAGAAAATTAAATATTAAGAGCTGGTAAATCCTCTTATCCTGGTGCCTCCATTTTTTCATCTTGCTGTGGTTAGTGAGATCTTCCAAATGAAAGCTTCAGACTGAATGGTCCTCCTTGTCACTTCCGCTGGGATTATGAGAGGAGTATTGCCATTTTGTCCAATTTGTCAACACCTGAGTTTACTGCAGTTTCCCAAGATACACACATATACTATCAAATATTCATAAAACCATGGCAGACACAAATGCCTGAGCTATCAGCTGAGATACTCTTGTTGTCTCTTTTCCCTTCTATTTCCCCACACTGTGTATTACTCTTACAAAAATGCTGATCAAAATAGACTGTTTTTCCCATCTCTGCTATATATATGCTGGCTGCATTCGCAAAAGTTTTGTATCTCCTAGGCATTTCCTTGGCTTATTTTTGTTTTGACAATCTCTGCAGCTATGTGTGTTGTTTTTGCTGTGCTACTGCTTTGAACTCTCTGCCTTACTGCCCCAGGTTTTTTATTTTGGAATCCTTTAGTATTTTGGATATCGTCTCATGCAATACCTTTGTCATTTGTTATAAGCCTCACTTTAGTAGATAATTTCTTTTGATTGGAAACTTTTAGTTTGCTTTATCAAGGGTTGATTCTAAGAATTCTAACTACTCTTTTTTTTCTGGTTTATATTCTTACTGATGCAAAACACAATCTCCTTTTTATCAGGAATTTATCTCTTCTCTGGAAATTGCAAGACTGTCTTTTTTAGCTCAGAGAAGATTCCATGTTTGGCATCATATACCACATCATTTACAAATTTTTCTTTATCCTTCTTTGTGCCTCAGAACCAGCAGTTAAGGGACATCAGCATCTCCTGATCTTCCTTTCTGCTGAGGATGACGGTTTCACACGATCACATAATATGCTGAATTGAAAGGGACACAATGGGATCATCGAAGTCCAGCTCCTGGCCCAGCACAGGGTCATCCCCAAGAGTCACACCACGTGGCTGAGTATCTCTGCTGCTGGCCTTCCATGGCACAGTTTGCATCCCTACAGCTAAACTTGCTCACCCTCCTGCAAGAGGGAGCCTTTTAGGGAGGAGGGTCTGTCTAGTGCTGTTCCCCAGACTGACCAATTTTGGACAGAGTTAATATCAAACCAGGATGTGTGCTAACAGCAAAACAGGATGGGTAGTCATGGACCAGTGCTTGAGTCTGTCCCGTGACCCTGTTTGTTTTACTAGACTAGAAACAGTGTCAATAATGTCTTGAAATTTTATATACAGGAAGTTCAACTATTAAAAGATTCAGTTCCTCAGGAGAAAGAGCTCATTTGCTTTCAGGAGCTGAAATTACAGTGTTGCCTCACTTTATAGTCCTAAATAGCAAGCAGTTAGGCTCAGGACGGAGGGAATCCCACCTTCAAATATCTTTTAAGCTTTATTTGAAGCAAAGGTATGAGCTTTGATCTCCTATCTCTGAACCCTTAGGCTTACCAAGTCAGTCTGTCTATATCTGTAGTCCAATGAATATTTAATTATTGAAAAGTGGAATAGTGCTTACAGAACACATTCTAGTGTCTAGTTGCAGTCTTCCAGCTGAAAAAAAAAATAATTATTTCAGTGAGTCTAATTTTAACACCTGACTTATTTGCTAATTTGTCTGAAACATTGTAATTCACTGAGTGCTAGTGGTGATAATATATAGTGGCTAATATTTGAATGAAGATAAAGAGTTATGAACACTGTGTGCTGGGGTAAACTGAAGGTAACTTGCCTTCCAGTTTGGCTTGTTTATAAGGAATTAAAAAATAAATGCTTTTGACAGGTTTCTTTTTTCTGCATTGCTCTGGAACATCATGTGCCTTTGGCAGTTTGCAGTTCTGGTCTAAGTACTGTCATTGCTTTTGCAACTTTAATCTTTTAAGATAATTTAATTTCAGCTGACTTTTCAGATTTTTCACTAAGACATACTTTAATTAGCATGAGTGTGAACTGGACTTTCCTGTGTAATTGAGTGATTTATAATTAGCATTCTCATTTTTTGTTGAGCTGCAATAGTACTCTGTACTCCTTCTATTCAGTTTTGCATGTGATACTTTTTCTTCTATTCTTTCCAAGTTATTCTCATTTGTGTTCTTCTGGAAAAATGCAGTAATTATACCCCTATGAATCACAACCTCTGCCCTGTTAATTACAATTAAGGGAATCAATACATTATTATATTTAGATTTCTGGATAATTCAAGGCAAGAAAAAACAATGTGTTTTTTAGAAGCTCACATTATTTCCTCATCCTCTCCTTCTTTATTATACTGCTTATGTCTGCAAAATTCAAGAATCAGATGGAAACTGGAAATAACCACTTCATAACCTCCTAGTCAATTTTCATGCTTTTAGATAGGAAAACCTTTCTAAAAAGTTTTCCACAGTTTCTTTTTTCCAACCATACTTTTAATTTGTCCTTTGTGAAGTATTCTGTGCAATAATAGTGTGATGATCTGCTTTTCTGTGTTCCTGGAACTATCTTGGGGGTTCGTGTAGTGAAAATTGTACCTTCAGCTGTGTAGGGCTAGAAATAAATATCTCTGCACATGTGGAAAAAAACCCAAAAGCTGGCGTGACAAAAACCCTGTATATTCCTGTTAAGCTAAATAAGATCAACTGATGGTGAGTTAATTTGCTTTGTTTTGTCAGAAAGTTCTTATTATGCAGGATTTTCCTCCGGTTTACATTTCATTGTTTGTTAGGATAAAAGCAATTACAAGATAATTCAGCGAATACAGGCTTTAAAATTTTCTTTCCTTTACAGCAAGTGGTCTTCCTGGGTGATCCTTTGCCTGCAACAGTGAATTAAAGCAGCTTTGGGAAGCCAAGGAGTTAGTGTAATTTCCCCTTCCAGCTGTGAGCTCAGGGCTAGGCTGGGAGGACCGGGTGGCCCAATAGTTCAGGGGCAGCTCCACTCATTTCTTCTTTCCCTTGAGTGTTCAAGAGAGTTTTTCTTTCTCTGAGTCCTTCTCTCTTCTCCATCATGCACAATTTGGGATGGGCGAAGGAGCACAGGAGCTGTCCTTCTCCATTCAGCTGGAGAGCAGTGTGGCTGCTGTTGGTGTTACCCTGCTCACAAGCTACAGCAAGGACAAAGAACTGGCCAAGAGAAGCAAATGAATAAAAGTAGGGAAAAATAATGGAGCATCCTGGAGGAGAGATTTGACAGGAAGATGAAGCACAGAAGTAGCTGCTGTGAAGGCAGTTTTCCTCATCTATACAGATGGCTTTCCTGCCATCATGCTAAATGCAGTGAAGACTGTGTTTGATACTTGCTACTCGGATGTGTGGCTTCCAAACTGATATGCTACTTTATTAACTTTTAAAGTATGCCCTGCAGATTAGTGGAGGAGCACACTGCATCATTTTGGAGACCTTTGTTCTTGTATTTGGGATGCTGAGATCCTAAAGTGTGGACTAGTTCCCCTGGTTGCAGATGATTGACTGAGGGATGGACTACAGTTTTCCAGCAGCACTGACATCACTATTACTTATGGCAAACATAAAGAATATGTTCTATTGAAAATATAAAGCTAATAGGATATCTGCGGTATTTAGAGGAAGATGCTCAATCATATCCCACAATTGATAGCTACCTACTCTCAAGTTTAACTTCATGTAATTCTTTTGTTTCATTCCATTAAAAAGCTCCCCAGATATTTATGCAGGTTCAAGAATCTCATCTTGATGTTGCCTCCACACTGAAAAGAAATGCTCATTTAATAGTAAATATGTTTTGTCTGATTACTCCCTGACAATCCAATGAGACATCCACCTGTCCCATAAATATGTCCAATAAATCATAAATGTGTCACTTAATCATGACATATGTTTTTTACTCACTGCCAAATGAACTTGGTTTTTAATGAGAATTTAGCCAGATGCAGAGCAACCTCTTTCTGAAAAGCAAATTCAACACCTAACACAGTTTTACTAGACTAATTTTAATTTGATATGACCTGCTGTGAAAGAAAGTTCTTAGGTGGTCCAGTGGAATGAGGTTTATATCTTAGTACCAAATTCTATAAACATACAGATTTAAATTTACTCTCTGCATTTAAAGTGTAAAGGAGAAATGAAATTTTAGTTTACTACTAGCTCTCAAAAGAGAATCAGGGACGTTGTTAAACATGTTTGGGACAACAGCGTTTGGGGAGGATGCTAAAGAGATCCTGAAGGTTCCAAGAAGCATCAGGGAAATCTGGCTACCAAGGTCAAGAGACTGAATGTGAAGTTCTTATTTGTATTCTTCATGTGATTTCTAGTCCTGGCTTAGTGATTGAGATCAAGAAGGTAAATAAGAGAAGTATTAGTTTGGTTTAGTATTCATTCTTGATATTCATAAGTTTTAATTCAACTTCTGCATTTCTTTATTGGTGATTGGAGTCAGGGACACTCATGAGGAGGCTTTTTTATTCTGATTATCCAGTGGATTGGACAGCACAGGAGATACTGATATAACAAAATCCAGATATATTCTTCTATGACCAATTTCATAAATAAGGATGAGTGACTGGAATGACAAAGGAACTGGGCAGCTGAACATGCTGGCCTGATCCAGGCCTGGCTGCATTGCTTCCTTGTCAGCTGGGCTCCCCCTGTGCACTGTTGTACAGATCTGTTGCACAGTTCTAACTTCCCTGCCTGCTGTTGGGAGCCATATTTAGCATCACTGTGATCACTGTGCAACCAGCAAGTAACTGGCTATTTTCCCAAAGGATTCCCTCCCTGTTGCCCTAAAAGATAGCAGAGAAATCCAAATTCTCTTTCTTTTTTTTCTTTTTTCCCTTATCATTTTCCCCTGTGCTCTGAGCTTTTTTATGTCTGGGAAAGTCAATGATAAATTAATTATATGTAAATATTCTGCCACAGTTTTGTTCAGTAAAATAGTGATAATCTGCACTTGATTAAGCAGTTCACTTTATAATCTCCCAGAAAAAGAGAGAGATGAAAGAAAAGAAATTCTTGTCTCCCTTTTACAGCCCTCAGTAAGGATATAGTATCAGATGCTGTAGTGAGGTTTCATACTACTAAGGCTTAATTGCATTTACTACAGCATATCTGCTAGATTACTGAGCTGTAACTTGTCAAATAAATACACAATAATTTGTGATAGCCATGTTTTAATGAAGTTTATTCCTTTCTAATTCACAAAATCTAGTAATTCATAGGACATTTTCTTGACATTGATGTCAAGTAGCTTCATTCTATGATATTGAATAAATTAATTTTATTTATGTAAAGACTATATGCTGATGGTGAACACAGCATCTGAAGGTCTTGGACACAGTTCAAATCTGGTTTCACAGCACATTATCATGGTGGGGAATTGTGTGTGATCTGTTTTTTTTTTGAGCATGAAGCTGCTGTATGTTGATGCTTCAAGCTTAGAGTAATCCAATGTCTGTTTCTCATCTGGCCACAGGACAGGGGTGAAAGCTAAGCCGTGTCCCTACTACTGAGGTCAAATCACCAGCACACCTGAGTCTCAGTCCAGACACTTGAACTGGACATCCTTGGATGACACGTGGACATCTTTAGAGTTTGGCTCCTGGTGGGAAATGTGCATTTTTATGAGGCATTTCGTGTGCCACAGTGGGCCATCACTGCTTATTTTATGCTCTGAGGGCTGTGGGCTATGAGCCATCAGTTGTTGCACAGTTTTGTGGGGACACCAAGAGGGGTGAGAAGCAGTGACACCCGGCTGTGGGCTCAGTGTGATGGGGTCTCAGCACAGCAGTGTAGGATGGGAGCTGCATGCATACTGTCACTGTGTGAAACTTGGCAAGTCTGTACCTAAAATCACAGCCCATTATCTTCTGTGGCAAAAGACCTTATTACTTCATCAAGGTTAATGGATTAAGAATCAGTTCTTCAGCTACATTTATACAGGTGATTTGAGTGTATCCAGAAGGTGCTGAGATCTGCTGGCAAAAAAATTACGCGCTCCCCTAGAAATGAACTGTTTCACCCAATAGAATTAAGTGACCACATCCATACCTTGCCTAGGCAAACACCCACAAACTGCCTGTTGAAAATTGCTTGGAACAGTGCTATTTATGTGGTAAGAAACTGTGGCTAGCAATCTAACATGACATTAAGGGTTGAATTGTAGTGTCTGAATGTACTCCTAGCTCTGTTTGTCTTGATCTGGTGAAAGCCTCTGGAGCCTTGATAAAGTGCCTAACTTGTATAGAAAGTTTGTGCAAAAGTTGAAGTTTACCCAGATGTCCATGTGCCAAGATAATTTCCCCTCTGTGGTAGAAACTACATTAATCTTTTTTGTTGCTGTCTTGATTAACTGTCACACCTAGAGTTGATCCAGCCTCAGGGCAATATTACTTTTGGCACTTGGGGGAGATGTGAAATGTAAAGATAGATTTGACAGTAAGGATGCAAAAGTTTTGCAGTGGTAAAAATAAAAGAAAAAAAAAAGGAAATAAAAAATAACAACGATGATAATAATAACCCATATATATATATATAAATCTGGACTTTGGTGAATCTCATTTTGCTAGGATCCAAATTGTTCTGTTGCTGCTGGCTGCGTCACATGGTTAAACCAGCAGAGCTGCAAAATAGGTTGTTCAATTAAATCAGACTGGAGCTTTATGCAGTCTTGTGCTTCAAAATAAAGTCTGTAGAAAGCTTGTTGAGGAAATGCAGTCTTGCAAATGCTTTCTACTGTCCTTTTTGATGTTCTCAAGTACAGAAGATGTCAGATTGAAAGAATAAATGTGCCTGGCAGAGAGCAATGTTGGCTATATGAGAAATGGATTTGTATTATGGCACTGTATTCCCCTTGGAACGTTAATACAAGGAAGTGCAAGCTATTTTATTAAATCATGGATTCCAGCATGGAATCTGTCAGTTCTGCCAAGATGTTGTATTTTTAGCACTGTGAAGTTGCTTGTCATGCTCCCACATCTCACCTGCAAATAGTGTGCTAGAAACAATGAAAAGTAGTTCACCAGTGGCTAGCATGTGTTAGGTGCAAACCTCAATCCATTTATATCAGCAAGTCCTTTTAAGATTCAGTTTTAGCTTAGTCCAAACTGCTGTATTTGCTGAGGCCAGCTGATACAATGTGTTTTGGATAATCCTATAATCTAAGAAAATTAATTTGCTTCTTCTTGAGAAGAACAGGGGAAAAAAGAGAAACAAAACAAAACAAAAGAAAAATCAATAAATGATAACCTGACTGACATTTCCCTATGAATGTTTCACAATTGGAAGTTTTGGTCCCTGTCAGAAGAGGCACACACCATAAATGCTTTGAGTCACTTATAATTCTTCAAGCAGAGAAGGAGTCCAGGTGTGTAAAAATCTCGAGACATAAGTCATAGAAAGTACTTGATGGACATCAGGACCTGCTCTTTCTTTATGTTACAGCCAACTTTTATGAAATGTATCCCTCAGCTTTTCAGTGACCCCACAGCTGTTGCTTGCACCATGGATTTTTTTTAAGACTCCCATGTGCTAAATAACTGACAGTTCAACTAAAATCTGCATAGAAACACAAAGCATATTCTGTAGATTACATAGCTGCGTTCTCTGCTTTTCTCTCAGTGCTTTCTGAATTTGTATTTTCTTTCTTCAACCTTGCCCAGATTACTGACCTGGTGGACTGAGTTCAATATTACTACTATTTACAGCTCAAGGGCAGAAGTATTACTACCATTTCATATTTGTAAGATAACCAACTTGCAACAAATATTTGCATTGCCTAAGGAATCTGACAAATATGTAAGTATAAAACGAAATAATTATTTTATTATAAAAGAAATATTTCAGTAATATTGATTTTGTAGTTTTTTCCATTTATCTTCTGATTTTGAGTGTAGTGAGATACTTTCCCACTCTTAAAACGAAAGCAAGGGAAAGAGGCCCTTGTTTCTTTTTCTTTCTTTTCTACAGAGAAAAATCTGATGCTAAAACCACAACAGCAGAAAAACTTTATCTTGCTATCACTCAGGCAGCATCAATGGTCCTTGAGCCATCTCTACAGAAGGATCTTGTAAGGCCAGTTCTTCTGGAAGAATCCTGTCCTTACATCATGCTTTTGGCTTTCTCCCTTTTATCTGGACTGCAAATGCATTTAAATCCACCACCTAGGAACCAAACCCCTGACTTGATCCCAATTCCTGCATATCATTTTCTTAGAGATAAGTCAGTTACTCCTCTAGAGTTTTAAAAGATCTGTGTGGTACATTGGGCACTGAGTTGAATGGCAATGAGACATGTTCTGCACTGCAGAAAATGCTTGACTAACCCAGTTTCTCAGTTGTGTATCTTACCTGACTTGTATGGAGTTATTTTTTATTTACACTGTTACAAGGGAACAATTTCTTTTTGCAGAATGGTTATCTTATTAATTTGTTCCTCTTCTGGCATTGCTGGTTGTCTTGAGAGAAATTATTTTGTAAGTCAATATCATGTTATTTTCAATATCCTTCTAGAAGTCCCAAACCTATCTTCATCCTGCAAAAAATTAATTTCTGTAAGTAATTTATTCTATGTGAGTGCTTTACTTGAATTCCCCATGTTCACCTAAGCTTGAAAGGAAACCCAAAACATTGATTGCAGAAGAGACTGCTAGACTCAGTCTTTTTTTTTTTTCTTTCCTGTGTGTTTGATACCTTCTCACACAGAATCACAGAGTTCCTCAGGCTGGAAGGCCTCTCTGGAAGGTCATCACTAGAGCAGGTTCCTCCAGGCCATGTCCATTAAGGTTCTGAGTAGCTCCAAGGAAGAAGCCTCCACAACCTCTCTGGGCAATTTGTGCCAGTGTTCAACAATACTGACAGTAAAAAGAGTTTTGCTTATGATTAAATGGAATTTCCTGCTTTTAAATTTGTGTTCATTGCGTCTTATGCACTCTGCTCTTTGGACTCATCCCAAACAACGACAGACATCCATTTGCTTTGTAGAATTGTATGAAGTCATAAATGCAGGATTATACAGGCAATAACTCAAATGTTTTGTGCTTTATGAGGTCCTGCCCACATTTTGGCTGTGTAAAATCTGAAGCTAAAGGCCATAGTGTTTATTGATCTAGAACTGATTTTACTGACTTAAGAGGAACTGCCACTAAGGGCTGATTATTTATTTCCCAGCTCTTTAGTCCCTCTTTATCTCTGTCTTAAACTCCTAGAATTACAACACTTTAAAGTTTTATCTTAGTATGACACCATGTTTTTAAAGTAGTTGTATTTAAACCACTCTTTATTTGAAAATCGCATTGCAAAGACAGAATTGCAAAAGAGAGAGGGAATTATTGAGAAGGGTTTCACCCCTATAATTAAAACAGTGGGCTTCAGTTTAGTTCCCGAGACAGTTTGTACTGGTTTTTTAGCAGTAAATGCTAAAATGCTAAATCACTGCCTTTAAAGTTTTGTGACATTGTGGTAGAGATGTTTGTGTTTGTTAGATGCAGTGCTGTCATAGTCCAGACCTAGGGCTCTGCATACTGTGAAGAATTAATCAGTGGTGAAAAAAAAGCACTTAAGTTTTAAATAGAACAGAAAAATATCTTGAACAAATGTATTAGACCAAGGATTATATTTTTTTTATGGTGAGAAGTATATTAGAATAAAACAGGATAAATTTGGTTTTAGAATACATAACTTATGAACTTTACTTTTGAAATTCAGAGATTTCTTCAGAAAATTATAAGGAAATATTTTGTTATTTTCTTATGTGAAGATTCTGTAAGGAAAGAAACATCTTTAGTTCCACTGGCATTTGTAAATGGTCAAAGCCTACTTATGATGGTAATCTTACTTCTCATGTAGATTGGCTAAGGAGAAACAGGTTTCACTTATTTTGTCCTGTTTTACTAAAAATTATTCTGTTATGTATTACTTCCCATGGTACTGCAACTTCCTGTTCTCTACCCTTTATCTTTCCAAAGCCAGAACCATGTTTGCTTTTAATGATGTTTGCTAAGGGTGACTGAAGGAATCAGCTGGAGCACACATATAGCCTACAGGCAGTAATCATGGCAATTGTGCCAGTATAATTTTTTGATACAGTTGTTTCATTTGCACAGCAGGTACTCCGAGGACTTTTTTGAAGAACAAAACGGTAAATAATGAGTGATAATGAAGAAAGGAAGAAAATATTTCTAAGCTATTATGCTTTTACAAATGTACCAAAAGGCTTGCTGAATGAGCAACGTCCCACAGTGGATGGTTTTTTACAATATATAAATTCACCAAGTTAAATCAAGTTTACCTTGATTTGTGTGATTTTATAATTGTAAGAAATCTGATGTATCAGGGATTTTTGAGTATTATTCTAACCTGTGAAGCTTTTGAATTTGACAATGAGACCTCATTCCATTATTTATGCCACTATTGGCTGTTTGTCTTCAAGAAAGGATCATTTTTTTTTAATAAGTAATGTTCTCTCTTAAAGAATGTGGAACTGACTCTACAGATACCCAGATAGGCGGGAGTCACACTGAACGTTTTTGACCATTCCCTTCGTTTAATTGCAGTGAATGGGAACATGATATTCAGGTCATATCCTTCATTTAATTGAAATGCATATTAATTTATAGATTGGGATGCACAACAGAATTGTGGCAAACTAACTGTGTTAGCCATTTTTAGTTCCAAATGTCCTTCACTGTTTTGGTCTCCACTTATTAGCACTGAGATCGGTTTTTAAAAAGCAATAAACAATAATAATTTTTATTGGTAATAAATATTAACTAACACTTCTATCATACATTAAAATGTTAACCAGTATTACATAAGTCAAGTAGAAATTTGGATGCTGGGAGTCATCTCCATTCTCAGAAGGAACTGAGGACAAATCAAGTAGCACTGATGGAGTCTTGTTTCTTTACTTAAGTTGTACGAAATCCTTATTCCCTGGATGTGGTAGCAAATGAGCATCAAGCAGTAGATTGCATCTACTCTCTATTGCCACTGCATCCCTTAGGATTTTGGTCCCTCTGCTCACCTCAAGACATTAACGTCATTGGAAGAAATCATCTCAGTCTTTTATTTTAGAATGTAAGAATTTATTTTGTTTCATGAAAAATACAGTAATGTAGTCACTGCTAAAAGAGGTTCAGTGCAGGGAAAAGCATCCTCTGAGTAAGTAAAAGGAAAAGCAGCATGAATAAGAGAAGGGAGTGTTGCTTTTAAGGCCTCTGTTGTTACACCATTTCTTTGCATTCTCCTACCAACCATTTTCAGAAGCACAGATTGTGCTGAGTGGTCATAAGAAGCTAATAGGTCAGCCAGGTGAGAGTGCCAAATTGCAATGTGCATTAGGCATAAACTCAGGAAAC
The DNA here is from genome assembly GCA_035583185.1 of Anabacerthia variegaticeps. Lineage (NCBI taxonomy): Eukaryota > Metazoa > Chordata > Aves > Passeriformes > Furnariidae > Anabacerthia > Anabacerthia variegaticeps. The sequence goes on from JAWWEW010000041.1 coordinate 8,557,333, forward strand.
TAAGGTTTCCTATACTTAAAGTGGTCACCAAAATGATTACTGAAATTAGAGTGGAGGTGAAATAATTTTAGGGGTGAATCAGAAAAACGGTCCATTTCTTAATGAGTGGGATGAGAATTTTCATTACAGTTTTGGCACTATAAGTTTTGATCCACAGTTCTGTGTCCACAATATTCCAATCAGTTGCTAAAATGGGAAAACAATCAAATCAGGTCAGAAAACTGATAAGCTTTTAGAATTTTCTTGAAGTGGCACAGATGATCATACATAAAAGTAGTCACTGATTGTGTGAACATAAAATATATTATAACGTATATTATATAAGAGCACCAAGATCAAAGCAGAAATACCAACACTTGAAGAATTTATATGAAACTACTTTGAAATTCTTGTGTTATGTGATGAAAGCATGATAGTAGTAACAATTCCAGTCTGCAGCTGTTGTAAGTTGTGTTTTATTTCAAATTTTAATTAACAAGTATGTCATTGGGATTTGAGGACACTGGAAGGCATTATCAATAAAATGTGATAACAGGTCATTCTTTTTCAATGAGAAAAAGAAATGATGAAAAGTCATGTATGTAGCCTTTTGACTAAAATTAAAAAATCAATTTTAAAATATGTTTTAGTATCTCTTGCTACAATGTGTGTTTTAATGTTTATTTATATGAAAATTTGCTGCATATAAAATATGGCTGCAAACCCTTGCTTCCTTGTGGGTGTGTTCTGTCTTTGAACTTTGTGAATAGTCATTAAAATATAAACTTCAATAGATATATTTTCTTATAATTGTTTTTATCATCTTCCAAACCCTTTGATTTTAAACAATTTGTAATAGTTTAGCAGTCATCTGTAAAATACTTTTTTCCTTCAAGTAGAGGAAAATCTGTACTAACCCGATCATATCATAAATCAACAAATATGACTAAATGTTACTAAGGAAGTAGGGGAAGAGCAATCAGAAACACCTTATAAAGTACATATAAATTGTATCTGAAAAGTCTGCTCTCTGCATTTTCCCAGTAACTGCTCTAGTGCAGTAGAGAAAGCTGTTTGATCACTCTTACCTGGTAATTTATGATTATTAGACAATCAGTGTAATTAAATATCACGTCTATTTGTCAGACGTGATGACTGCAGAAAAAGGTGTCTTTTTCTGTTTTTTTTTTTGTTTCCTTTTACTTAATATGCTGATCTTCATCTTTTACTACTTAGTTAATGTTTGCAAAGCAATTTGAAAATGGAAAGGACTAAATCCATCATTGTTAGGCAAGTATTGAGAAGAAAATGCAATTATATTTTTGCCTTCCATTTCTGTGTGGAACATTTTCCAGCCAAACGTGAAAGTTGATGTTTAGCCTTTCATTGACCTTCATGAATTTAGCATTTTCTCTTTTTTTTTTTGGTTATTTCTCCTAACTAATGTCTTGTTAAAGGAGGGATCAGTGTTGAATTCAGTCAGAGGATCCTGAATAGTCGACTTGTTCATTGAACTGCTGAACCAAAAGTAGAATGTTTTTATTCCCACTTTTGCCACCAATTTATACCATGTTCTAAGATGGGTCAGTTCACCCAGGTCAGTGCCCAACCTGTTTTAAATCTGACAAGTGGTCACTGATGCTGTTCTTCATTTTGAAATGCTGATCTAACACTGATGTTCTGTAAAACCTTGCAATCTATTGTATGCATGGATTTACAGTGACATGCCATTTCTCCTCTTTTTCTACCTTGGGACTAGCAACATTAATAAGGAAGAAATAAGCTGAGAGCGTTTTTCCGACTGGCTACCCTGGAAAATTTGCTTCAGAGATCTTTACATTTTGAAAACTCTTTTTTTGCTTTTATTGCTCAAATGTGCTGATTCTAATTAGACATTAAAGTGCAGTGTTTTGCTGAGGGTTTTGTTTGCTTCTTTGGGGCTTTTTTATACTTTCTGCTTCTCTACATACTGGGACAACAGCAGGGAGCAACCCAGTCTTTGCAGAACCAGCAAACCAGTAGGTGCATCATTCCCCTCTTGTCACATTACCATAGTGATGCATACTGTGAGATCCAGATCAAAGTCCAGATTCAGGTGTGTAATGTTAGCAATTCAGCCTATTTTAGGATGGACAACTATCATACTACAAAAACTCATTTTCTCTTTGGGCTCTTCTGGTGAGGATTTCCCAACAAAACATCTTGTGATTTTTGAGGTTCTTTAGGGATCCAAATGATCTACAAATAATTGGGCTGGGAGATGTGACAGTATTGCAGAAAACCTTGAGCCATATTGGTCAGTGGTGGTAGCCAGACAGGTTATCCCATGGCAGAACTCCAGCTTCTTATTGCTTCTCTAATTCTCCAGTTTCTCCATTTGTTAGACTGGGCCATATCAGGGAAAAGCTTTGGCTATGTAATAGTCCTGTAGGCCTGGATGATTTTGACTGTCATACAAGTTTTGAGAGCTGTGACCTACAAACACTGGCAGAAATCAGTGTCTTCAAAGATATACATTAGTTCGGGAGAAAAGATGCGGCATGTGTATTAACGCAGCAGTCTGTACTTGTAATCTTACCTAGAACTCTTACTTAATCCAGAGCTCTTTGTTTTCCTGTGTCCCCCAAAGAGTTGGTGTCCCTTCTAGGAATGCCTTGTGTGATCAGGGAGATTACTGTGGAAATGTCACATGCACAGGACTTGATATCAGCTCTCTGAGGGCTATCACAATGTGGAGATTTAGTCTCATCGCCTCCATGTGGCAAAAAATATAAAAGAAGACAAGCAAAATGGCATCAAATATTTTATCCAAAGATACTACAGGTACCGCTCAAGGCTTTCACCACAATATATTGGAAACTTCCGAGTTTTTCAAGTGTGGAGCACAATTAATTTTTCCTCTTCCTCATTCTAGAACACTTAGACATTTTCTGAACATGCTACTAGTCCAGTAAAAGGTATCCCTCTATTCCAAATGTCTTGCTGTTTTATTGTTCCATATAGAATATTAAAAAGGAATGTAAATCTGAGTGCTTTGATGCATAGATTGGCTGCTGCCCAATAAGCTGGTGAGGATGAGTTTTGGTGTGTGCACATGTAGCATTTTTCTCTGGTGTGACCTTCAGTCTCTAGAGAAGCATTCCTGTAAATGTCTTTATTGTACCTAGTAATGAAACAAAAGAGAAATTAATATCAGGACAATAAAGGTTCGTATGATTATCTATCATTCCATATCATAATATGGAGCAATATGATCTTAGCACTATCCTTCTTAGAAAATGACAGTAAGCCAAAGTATGAGCAAACAGCTATAAACAAACCATATAGACCAGATCCTGAAGTCTCAGGCAGGGAGGAGCTGGGCTGCAGCTTGTCCACTTTTGTGCAGTGGAACAGTGGCAGGTAATGATTCCCTCCACCCAACTGATGTGGCCCATAAAGGATGATCTCTGAACCAAGGCTTCCAGTCTAAACCTAGAGACACCTTGATTGACACAGAGCATTCAGCATTGGGAAATATCTTGTAAAATGTCTTTGGACGACTGTGTTCACTTCTTTGCGTTGTCTGCACTTTGTTTAAATTTGACATGGTGATATACGGTGATTGACAAGATATGTTTAGAAGTGAAAGTATTAGTGTAAAAAGTCTGAGAGATGTTGGTGCACAAAACACAGTGTTGATCATTCACAACACTGGAGACGAATGGTTTCCTGTTTTAAAAAAAATGTTCAAAACTCTGCTTCATCCCTTTCTATACATAAGCCAAAATGATTTGCCAACTATGGGGCGTAAACCCAGAATAAAGTCGAAACATTGATATTTTCAATTCATTCACAATAAGAAAACTGTTAAACAGATGGATCCCTATTTTTCACTTTCTTGTGTTCCTTTATTGTTATCCTGAAATAAAGAGATTCTGTTATTCACAGTCCAGCAGCTTTTATTTATACCACTTTAAACTTGGATTACAAAATGTGTATATTTTGTATCTTTTTAGTTATTTAAGAAATATGTTTAGTTTCTCTGCAACAGCTTTTATGAATGCATATGCAAAAGCTTTCGTAAAATCCATATTAATTATGGGTTTTTCCCTCTTTAACTGGACCCTCTTTATCTGTACTTATTCGTGCTCTTGGTTTTGACTTTCCCTCCCAGAGGTCTGGAAGTGTTTGGAGTTAGAAACAAATCTTGTGTTTATTTAATTATGGGGAATTTGAGCACATTTGACAAATGTGTTCCATTCATAAACCTTTGAAAAATCATGACCCAGATCAGGCTTCGCAAATGTTCAGCCAACTCCTTCACTGAAAAGGGACCCTTCATCTGGCAGTCTTAGTTCAGGCTTCATCACCCAAGAGAAAATTATCCTTAGTAAAAATCTTGTGAGCCAGGAGTGGCACAGGGTTGCTGCTTTATAAATTCTGTTTATTCTGCTCGCAGTTTATGAAAACATCATGTAGCATTCCAAGTAGTTGCTACCTGAGAGTTTCTGCAGTGTTCATACGCACACAAACACAAAATGTAAATGTGTTTTCTTGTTCTTGTTTGTTTTCCTTAATCCTTTTCTGGTGATAATGTATTTGCTCAACAGAAGTCAACCCCCCCACTTTAATACATGCTGCTTTCATATATTTTTCTACTAGTTATCCCAAGGGGAAAAAAATATACTCCAGTCTCTCTTTCTGGAAGTATTTAAGTCTGTGAATGGACGTATTTCACTGAGATTAAGATTGGTAAAATATATTAATGATACCTAGGCAACTTACATGTTGTTTTCCAGGTACCTGGAAACTTGGAGTCTAAGGCTCAGATTCATAAGGTTCATCCTTTCCCTCTCTATAGGCAAACATGATGAGTTAGTGAAAAAGAAACAATTTATTTCTTAGATTCTGGAAAATTCTTCTTATTGCATTAGATGCATTAAAAATAACCAAAAACTCCTTGATTTTTATGTTTGGGGCTATGTATTGAAGTGTATTTGAAGTCTATACCATTGTGACAGGTAACTATAAAACATAAATTCAGGCTGGATATCTATGCAATATTTATTAAGCTCCTCTCTACAATGCATTTTCCTCAAACAAACTTGCTGTGCTATGTATCATATGTGACAAAAGGGTACATAAAGAACAAAACATAGAAAAGTATATATACTACATGGAAAAGTAATTTAAGTAAGTAGTACAAGGAAACTGAATAATCAGTTTTGTGTGATGCAGTAGTTATTCCACTATGCTAAATTCCTAGGGCAAAGAGAAGACCGCAGGTACTTTCCATAATGGGATATACTGGGATGGATAAAGGAAATTGGTATGGGTGCTTTTTTATCAAAGAATAACTGCATTGTAAAACTCAAAACTCACATAATTATTATTATGAACTAGAGAAACTAGGATGAAGATGACTTAGTCCCTGAATCCTGACACGTTTCAAATATCTCTGATTATGGTGTTCAGATTATGAGTGCTTTCCTTTTATTCTCAGATTTCATTCAACCTTGTCAAAGACTGGGTTTTCAGGGAAGGTCTTAATAGTTTCAAATTACCTCTATACTGTGATCTTCTGTAAAGTACATGCAGTGGGACTTCCAGGAGAAGCTGTGGTAAGCACTGGCATTATGAAGGAAGGCCAGCCCATGAGACCAGCTGATTGAGGTGAGGAAAGAGGCATCTGAATTAATTAGAATTCACCCAAGAGACTCCATTAAATCAAGTGTGACAACTAAACTAAAAATAAAGCTGTTGACACAGCAGAATAAAAACAATAAAAAGTTATGTTGTGTGAAGAATTAGGATAATATCAGTTTCCACAGTATGGGATCAAGAGATGGAACATAATTGCTAGCATCATGATACTGAAGTTTTCATGGTTAACTCTTACTAAGTCAGGTAGGCTGACTCTAAAAGGAATATGAAATTAAATACTTAATTTGAGTAGAGAGAAATAAAATAAGTTGACTTCGAAAAAATATTTAGTTTTTGTTTTCCTAATAAAAATGTAGTTTAAAATTTCCTTGCAGGAAACTTAGAATTTTAGAGGACATCAATTAACTGATTTTAACTTTTTACTAGCTCTGCTTGTTGCTACCTTTATATTTTCTGAGACTTCCAAGAATAGCATCTACAGGATTTTGTTATTGATAAAAACATGAGTAAATATTATATTAACAGGAAAAAAAGAAAAAGACCACATTATCTTATTCTCTCTGTGGTTTTGAGTACAAGCCTGTAAATTTAGAATTTGTTCTGGAGCTAGGAAAAGGCTTTTGAAACAGTCGCAGATTTGAATATCAGAGCTCTGTTCTCTGATTGAACTATTACTTGTTTTGTTTTTTTAATTCATATGCATGGAATCTATTAGTTGAATAGCCACGGAAGCCAGTGAACTGAACTGAATCATACTGAATGCTTGGAATTTAATTCTCTTAAATGTGCTATGTTTATATGCAGTAGTTTGGTGCAAATTTGATTATATAAATAGTAAATTGTTCAGCTAAAGCACTGTTAATAACTGAATAATGGAATAAATTAGTGAGGTTTTGAAATAATTTAGCCAATGACTAAAGAAGCAAAGAAAGTTTTGGCAATACCGAACTTCAGGCAAAAGTTAAGAAAACCTGAAAACATGAAGAAAACATGTAAACTAGGAAACTTCTAGAGGTACATACATATGAATATCATGTTGGTTTAAGATTATAGGTAGAATCACAAAGTGCCTTTGCTAATGGATACACTATCATGAATGTGTCTGCTGCAAAACCAGTTTATATCAGGTGAATCATGATATAGATGGAAAAAAAAGCCTATTTTTCAGATGCATTAGTTAGACCCTCTATGTGTGCCTCTTTTCCACAGATAGCAAAGGTGACCTAGAAATGCCTGTTTTTGTCCACTGGCTCTGAAGGAGACCTGGCAGAAATAAGTGCAATTCTTTTAAAGGTCCTATTTCAAGTATTGAAGTGCTAAGCAAGGGAAGGGGTTTGTATTCAGTGGTGGTTATTTACAGTGATTTAAGTGGCATTCGTTCACTGTTGCTCATTCCTGGTCCACCCTTTGAATTGTACTGTCCAACTATCTGTGTGGCCATGAGATGAAAAGGTTCTCTCAATTCTAATAAAAAATGAACCTGGGAAATATTTGATTTTTACCATATTAGTTCCTCAGTCAAGTTCACATCTGTTTTCAGAAACTTTTGAGTAAATGGATAAGAAGGCAAGAGGCATTTTGGACTGGTATTTTTGCTAGAGAAATACAGGTGAAGCCACAGGCCATGATCAAGCGACATCTAATTATGCTTTCTTTTGGAGAAGGACTGGGGAATAAGCAGCATCAAACTTCATGGAAATCACAGAAATAGAATGACATGGAATTGCAGGCCTTTGTGATTAAGTTATGTTAGGTTGCATTGTTTTTATTAAACACTTAAAAGTCTTTTTGCTGTTGCCTGACATTTATTGAGCAGTCTGTGTCATATTAATTCTCTCCGTCCCTTCTACAAGTATGACAAACAGAGGCTTAATCACATTAATTTAAAAAACAAAACAAAACAACAAAAAAAAACAAAAAAAAAAAAAAAGGAGGGAAAATTAAAGCAAAGAAAGCATTCATTTTCAGTGTGAATAAGCCTAGGCTAGCCTAGAGACTATTAGGAAAATATGAATATTTTCATTTAGTAGGTCATGATAAAACATCTGATGAGAGTACTTAAAGATCCATCCGAAATAGTCTTTGACCTGTGTGTGATTATTTTGAGACTCTGTGGAGGAAAGGAACAATCTCACAGGATGGATGCAGCAGCATAATTTATAACCTGAGATCCTTTCAGTGAGATCCCAGTATTTTCATTACTGACATTGACAGAGAGGGTATAAATATGAAACTGAAGACGAAGTAAGGCTAAGAAGAATTGGAAGTAATGTGGAGAGCTCAGTTAGAGTTCCTAATACAGATACAAATGGGCTGTCTAAACCAACAAGATAAATCTAGTAAAGACAAGAACAAAACTACTTTTAGTAGGAAAAAATATCACAAGTACATGAAAGAAAAAAAATTGCTTCAGTAAATCAGAACAGTATCTGAGGCTATAAAGTATCATGAATGCCATATAAATTAACAGTGTGATGTGGTATAAAAGGAGACAAATCTCTTTCCCAAATTAACAGACACTTTATAAGGAGGCTGTTATTTCATCTGCATTCACTGCTATTAAGATCTCAGCTCAAATTTTGTGTCCCTCTTTTTGAGCACATCTGCTTTAAGAATGGTATAGACCAGTGAAAGATAGTGCATTGTGAATAAAAGAACAGCCTGTGGAAAAAAAAAATAAAATAATTAGGCTTGATTGCTCAAAAATAGAGAAGATTGTAGGGAAACATAAGAACTGCCATCCAATCTGTGTAAGACCATTCAGGAGAAATCCAGTCTATTGCCATAGGAATGAGTAATAAGAGACCTAATACATTTTCTGATTTGAATATTAGGAAAAATTTTCATCTGGCTACAATGATATTCACTTAGTGGGAAAACAGGGTTTGAAAGGCTATCAAATTTCTTTACCTAAATATTTTAGCAATCTTTTTTAAGAAACTGCATAAAGGCCTGGATTAGGCTCAACGTTTTTGCACCCTGCGCTAAAGCATTATTTGATTGTAGAAGATGCCATTTTTGCGAAGCATGATTTGAACTTAAAGATAGAGTGGAAGCTCTGAGTTGAAGACAGTGGCCAGGTTATGACTTTGAATTGGAGGTGGGAAGTCAATATCATTTGGAATTATTAAAAAGGTGTTATCACAGAGAGTTAACCACTTCACTGGTAAAGGCTATGAGTGAGTCCACTATAGATTACATACCTGTCTGCAGATTTTGAGCCAAAGCATGAAAATGCCCAAGCAGTAAATAACGTAGCATTCTAATGCATTTTAGCTGGTAGCTATGAATACATCTTATAAATGAACTTAAATCATATTTAACTTGAAACAATAAATTTGACAGCAAATTATTTGAAATGGACAGAAAACCACAAACCATCACAGTTCAGTTTCAGAATATGAACAACTAGTTTGCAATCTAATCAAATAATTCAATTTAGATTGTAATAGAAACCCAACTCATTTCTTTATTCATAGCTCCCCTGTCATTTTACTGTGGTATGAAAGACAAAACTCATACAGATTTATGCAGGTGTGGAAAATAGTGCAAGTGACATTCAGGGCTTCATCACTTTCATCTTTAAAATAAAATAAGAAAATCTCAGATCTTAGTAACTTCTGAACATTAGGACAATTTCAGATCTGACAAAACCACAGAAGTCTCAAAAGCATTGAGAAGGCTTCCTGCTATAGAAACCACTTGAGGAAATTCTTTGTAAAGGCTAATAGTTCAAGAAGAGCTTCCCTGAGCTCGTATATTCTTAGCTACAAAGGCAAAGTGTCCTCATTCTATTTTAATTCAAGAAATATATACAAGAATAATTAGTGCAATGCTTAATTTGTATTCCCTATTGTGGCTAAGTAAATAATAAAGCTGTATGTTGGTGCTTTTGCATATATAAGTATGTCTATGTATGTATTTCTATGTCTTTCATTTGGTATGCACAATAAGATTTTTATTTTTTCTTTTTAGTGATAGAACCTGGAAAAAAAATCAGCAGAAACCATGGTCCTTAGTTTCTTCCATTCACATTAATGCAGTAACACGTACATTTCCGTTCTGCCGTAGCAGTTCTAAGTAATGCTCATCTATATGGAAAACGTGAGGAACAGTGCCATTTTCCAAGAATTTTGCCTTCTGTTCTGAAAGGAAGAAAAGGGGGTTCTTTTGCAGGATATATACTTTTAGTTGATATGAAGTTAAGCAAAATTAAATTTATTACACAGGTCCAGAGAAGGTCAAAGGAAGTTTTTCTTTCTTCAATTTACCTCTGACATATGTATTTATCTGACCTTTTCTTACTAGGTTTTTAAGTGTTTCCTTGTGTGTGTATGGGATTTGTATGCAGTGAAGCTGAAGCAGTAGCCATAGAAAAGAACATCTGGCCCTCTTCAGAAGCAGTATTTTTCTCAAAATTGTATGTAATATCCAATAATGATTCTGTCTAGTGAAAGGCTAAGTGAGCACTGATTAGAAGCTGTGTATATTTTATATTAATTATGTCTTGTGGGCAGTGTAGCATATGCTTCAGTATACAGAAGGATAAATTTAAGGATACAGAAACTGCCTCTTAAGAGCAAATCAAAGTCACAGCGAAAAAGCAATACTAATCCCATCTGCTGTCAGGAAAGAGACTGACATAAGGAAACCAAAATTTAAAGGATGACTTGCCACTGGTGATAGGCTAACAGTTGGACTTGATGATCTTGAAGGTTTTTTTCAACCTAAATGATTCTATTATTTTATGATTCTATAATTTCTTGCTTTATTATATTAAAATTGTCAGCTGTAACCAGGTGGTTTGTAGGCAGTGTAACTGCAGGTGCTACTGAGTTTCTTCAACCTTAGTTAGCTTTTTAACTTATTAAGATTATTTGATGTTGGGTATTGTTGGATTTATTGCTTCTCTTCCTTCATTTTTCACTTTTTTCCTTTTTTCTTTTAGTCCAGAAAAAAGATACATAATTACATATTCCAGTTATCTGCAGTCTTGTAGCCATTCTATTTAATTTATCCATTCTATTTAATTTATCCAATTTTCTCCTTCTGTTTTTCCATGCACAAAAAGTATTTCTTCCTGAAAAATTCCCAAGGGGACACTGAACTTCATGCCTACATCCATTTTGGTGGAAGCATTACAGGCAAAGGATATGGAATAGCTAACCAGTAGCTTATAAATATATGAACAAATCAATAGCAACTATCTTGTATCATTACAGACAATGTAAGTTATTTCCTTATTCCTGCAGTTAAGGAATAACATGCATTCACATTTAATTTCAGTCTTCATTTTAAAGTAGTAGGGAGTTCTTATGAAAACAATCTCAGTTGTTCCCTTCCCCCCAGTTTAGCCAAATTTGCCTCCCTCCAAACCCTGTTTGTAACCTGGCTCATTTAACAGAAGTAATGCTTGTTGCATTCCTGAGGCATCTACTATGAGACTTCAAAGGTTGATGTGTGTGTTTATTATACTGACTGCAAATGAATTAGAGAAGCCTGTGCTAATACTTGTGTTTATTTATAGCCTAGCAATGATTATTAAAATATCTCAACCAATTAGCCCCACTGTGACTGAGAGACAGCTGTGAAAGAATGATTGAAGTTGGAGTTTAACACATGCACTCAGTTCCTAGAGCAAGTTCTGGGGCAGTGAAAGGGGATTGTGATGATGGGATGACCCTGTGAGTCTGGTTCCTGACAAATAAGAAAACAGGAGGAAAGTGTGTGGTGAAGACTATTAGTTAGTGTCCCTGTTCTGTAGTTTGAAATGGGTAGCATGTCACACAGTAGATTCCCTTGTTATCTTAAAGGTCTGTAGTAGAGCTCTGCTGGCCTTTCAGTATTGACTGATGTCATGTAAAGGGATGACATAGACAGATGTACGCAGTAAACAGGAGGACTCAACATAATTTACATTCAGTGCATAAGGATAGAAGCCCAAACCTACAACTTCTCTTTTGGCCCCAGAAATGCCATTCTTTAAGTCCAATCAGTGACATGTTTAGGAAGAAGAGGAGACTGTGGTCTGGGTCAGCCATCTTTTCTTTCAAAATTGAAAATTTGTCAGCCCACAACTATTGCCCTTTGTAGTAGTATTGAACAGACATACATGGTCAGTCCAGAACTCTCAGTCTCCCCTCCACCTCTTCATAGATCCAGCATGGAGACCTGCTTCATCCGATGCATCCCGGGAAATGACTGAGGTACTAAAAAATGGAATAATGAGACACCTTTTAAAAAATGAGCTAGAATAAATGTTAGAACAAGTTTTCCTCTGATTCCCAAATGATTAAGTCTACGATCATTTCAGAACTGAAGCAAAAGAGAGCTATGCCTTGTAGCCCAGCAAATGGTTTTGCCATAACCAGTAAAAGATCATTTGGACTCATGGAATAGTGAAGGCCAACAGGATGTTTGTTCTAGCAATTGTTTAATGACCAGGTGACTTGTCTCTCATTTGTGTGAGCTGAAACTCTGTGAATAATATGAATGATAAAGGTCTGGCAAAACTTGTTTGGACTGGATGATCTTCCACCTCTCATGATCCTTTGACTCTATGATAATGTAGTCAACTAGTGAGAAAGTGTCTGGAACATGTGAATCAAAATTTTCAAGTTGCTTCCTACTGATGATGTAACCTCTGCCTGCCCTGTTCCTCAGGGCTCTGATTGGATCCTTAAGAATCAAATGGATTCGGTTTTAGTGCATCAACCTTGTCTGTGCCCCAGGATGTAGAGAATGCAAAAAAAAAATAAAGTTCAGTAGGAGAGAGACTTAGTGCCAGATATGACTAGACGTCTTTCATAGTGTGTGTCCTATGACATATGATTGCAGAACATAATGTGCTTGCTGAGCTGCTTGCCTTTGCACATCTCAAAAACTGGCTGTGTCCTCAGGGGACCTTCTTGGAATCCCTGCAGGACACAGGCACTAGCTTTCTGAAGCTGTCATCAGGTGAGTGGAAGCAAGCATTTACTGAGCCATTATGAGATTAAACATCCAGGGAAGGATCCCGGAGTTAGGAAAGTGAAACAATGCCAACATCTGACAAGAGTTTTTGCTTGTTGGCATTAGGCCAATATATTGTACTCAAAACAAGTGTGCTTAGTTTTAAACTTGCTACTCCATGCTGTAATCACTAGAAAGAAAGGAGCATTTCAAGACAGTATTGATCTTATTAATGTCTTTCTTTATTTAAGTAACCTTTTCATAAACAGTTCTGCTTTATAAGTGTTACACTGAACTAGCAGCTCTCTCAGGACCCAGAGTCCTGCACACAGAAGCCTTGTTACAGTCCTTCCCTGCCAAATCACCCTTTGTACGCACCCCAGCATGAGGACTGCATATCACAGCAGTCTTTCAGCTAACAGATGGACTTGTAATGCTTGGTGGATGATATTACCTTTCAGACACAGACCAAATACCCGAACATCACAAACTGCTGTCCATGGCAGACATTCTTGGCGAATCTATACTCTCTAAAATTGTCCATAGAGTAAAGAAATTACTCTATTTCTCCAAGAAATCTACCTAAATTTGACAGGCATCTGTCAAGCGCCCTGTAAAAGCATAGACAGTCTTCACACAGGTACTCCCTCTGATCCAAGGCTCACTCTTTTCCAGACAACAGTGAAATATGTAACCTTTCTAGAAAGCTGCAAGACTTGATACCTGGTTTGTCATATGGTGTCAAGAGTCCATGTCTATAATGATGCATTTGCTTAAAATGATATTTCACAAGTAGTGGTAGTGCTTCTTACAGGCTCCGTAAAATGATATTCTTAAGCAATATAACAGGATCTTGCTGAACTATACTTAATATGGTGACTAATTTTATGTGGGAAGATATTATAGTATCATAGAATCTTTTAGGTTGGAAAAGACTCTTAAAATCATCAGGTCCAACCATTAACCTAACGCATCCATCATCAGTACTACTTTCTTCTTGAACCTAAGTCAGTCTAATCCTTGGAACAGCACCAAAAGCATGATGATGGTATTAGTTTAAAAACAGCCAATTAGAGAGAATAAATACTATACATATATTCTATCTAATTTATATAAATACATAGATATGTAGATATATAGATGATATATAGATATGTATTAACCCATGTCAGAGAAGCAAGTTTTTGATCATGGCAGACATTACAGTCCCATTAGAGTGTTAAACGAAGTCTCTCGTTTAAGTACCAGCAAGACAGGAGCTATATAAAACTTATTTCAAATACTAGAGACAGGAGGTTTTTCTCAAGTTTGCAGGAAGGCATTTTAGACTTGACACTAAAATATGTTACTTGGTTGTATCATGTCATCTTACAAGAACTGGTGAACCTGTGCTGTAGCATAAAAATTTTTGGAAAAAGGTTTATTTAATAAATGTTCTGTATGTTCTTTGAGGACAATACTTGGTACAAGAGTTTTAATAACCCTTTTGCTCATCCTTCCTCTGTTCTATGCCTCTCCATTTTATTGTCTGGTAGAGTTCTGGGTAAGGTCTATGAGAAACGGAATTCCAGCTGCACGGTATGCTGAGATACACACAAATTTAATTTCTGTGAGTCCTATTTTCAGGGAAGAGTTCATTCTGATTTTCATATATTGATGTCAGATTGATAACTAGGGAAGGAGACCAGCTTCCTGGTCTCCTTCCTGTAATGGTATAGTGATCTGCATTTGGCAGGCAAAAAGGAAGCACTTTCCTTGTGCAGAGATAACCTCACATCTGCCTGCCCTCTGAGCAGATATTGCTGAGGAGTTCTTTTATTTTCTTTTGCTTGGGTTCTTTTTGGCTTAATTGATTGATCTTTGTCTGGATACAGTCCTATTTGATTTAATGTTGAAAACTTGGATGCAAGAGTCAGGAAAATTTCCTGTAACAGTTTCCTGTGACCAGACAGTGAAAATCTGAGTAGAACACCCTTTACCCTATTGACAATCCAGCCAGTTGTGTCTCGCAAGAGCTATTAGAGGCTTCCTTTTGCTAGTCTGAAAAGCCTTTACATAATGGGGTGGAAAACCGCTTTGTGAAAGGGCACAAATACTTCTTCACAGAACTCTGAAAATAGCAATCTTTCTTCCTCATCTGCAGCACAGTAGGGGCAAGCTCAGCAATTACATTGATGACTAAAGTGCTGAGAAAACAGCACAACTCACCCTAAGGAGTCTTGTAAATAAAGACCTTCAAGGCTGTCCCAGTCTTGTGTGGCGTAGCTGCTGCCACAGTCCCGGATCTGCCAGCAGAATGCAACACCCTCACAGCAGAAAACACTGAAAACCCGAGGTCCCCTATATTTACTGTACAGTCTATTTTCCTACTGTGGTATCCTTAACTTAGAAAGGGCAGAGTGTATGTAGTTTGAAATGTTAACTGAGGAAAGAGCTGAATTGCCGTTCGCAAGCCATTCTGACCGTGGACTTATTTCAGTCACTTGAGTCATTCCCGGCTAGGTTTTCCAAGTCTCAGTAAATACACTGGATGCTGGTACATGCTCCTATTGCTGCCTACACTTTTATCCATCTGTTATCATGGCACTATTCCTACTTAGAAGTTGGTCAGACTATTACACCAGATTACAGGTGCCAAGTGAGTGTGGGTTTAGGCAGTTACAAAAGCTCTTCTGCAGGCTATCTCTGCTCTGAGGTGGGATTGCCACATTGATGCCACATGCTTCCTCACCTCATGACGTCTGTTGATGCTGAAATGCCAGGAAAAAACCTGTGTAAGTACAAAATGGACCTCTCTGTTGCTTGTATATGTTGACAAATTTTATTGCCAGTGCTTAACAGGTATGTTTCATGAGATCACATCCTTTTCCAAACACAGAATCATCTTGCTGTTATTTTTAAAATGGTTTTGTGACTTATAACTCCAACCAGTAAATCTGTTGGTACAAGAAACTTTGTATTGATCCTAAGTCACCTAGGCTCAGCAGCTGTCGTAATTGAAATATAGGTACCTCAAGGAGCTTGATAATTCAGTGTTTTTGCTACAACTACAGCATGAAATTGATTTAAATTTCCTCACAGAACAGTGTTTTTGATGCAGTATGCTTTATTTCTCATATTTAATTTTATTTTTTTACTCGGCCCACTCCTTTACTCGATCAATTGACTCAAACTAGTTGCTTGGTAAAATATTATTTTAGAATAAGTTCTAAAATGTCCTCAGACACACGATCGGATAGGAGTTCAGTTATAGCAGCTTGACAAACTGCAGGTCAGCTAAGCTGTGATAGCTATCCATGTACTCGAGTACCTGCCCTACTCATCAAGTGCACCTTCAGTAAGTTCACAGACAACACCAAGTTGGACAGGAGTGTTGATCTGCTGGAGGGTAGGAAGGCTGTGCAGACGGATCTGGACAAACTGGATCAGTGGGATGCAGTTCAACAATATGAAGTGCCAGGTCCTGTCCTTGTGTGGCAACCACCCATTCAGTGCTCCAGTCTTGGGGATGAGTGGCTGGAAAGCAGTATGGTGGAAAAAGACCCAGGGGCACTGGCTGACATATGACCATGGGCCAGCGTGTGCCCAGGTGGCCAGGAAGGCCAGTGGCATCCTGGGCTGTGTCAGCAATAGTGTGGCAGCAGGACCAAGGAAGTGATCATCCCTCTGTAGGAGGCACTGGTGGGACCATACCAAATTCTGTGTTTAGTTCTGGGCCCCTCACTTCAAGAAGGACTTTGAGCTGACTGGATCATGTCCAGAGAAGAGCAATGGAACTGATAAAGGGGCTGGAGCACAAGTCTTATGAGGAGCCACTGAGGAAGCTGCAGTTGTTTAGCCTGGAGAAAAGGAGGCTGAGGGGAGACCTTATTGCTCTCTACAACCACCTGAAAGGAGGTTGTAGCCAGGTGGGGGTTGGTCTCTTCTCACAAGTAACAAGTGATAGAATGACAGGAAACAGCATCAAGTTGCACCAGGGGAGATTTAGATAGGAAAATACCTTCACCAAAAGGGTGGTCATGCATTGGAACAGGAAAGTCTTGGAGTTGCTATCCCTGGAGGTATTTAAAATATGTGTAGATGTGGTATTTGAGGACATGGTTTAGTGATGGACTCGGCAGTGCTGGGTAAATGGTTGGACTCAATGACCTTAGAGACCGTTTCCAATCTGAACGATTCTGTGATTCTATGTTGAAAATCCACTGTTAAATGACTGCAAAGAAGTTACTATGAAATTTCAATGAGTTAACTCATGTCATCATAGCATCATTAACTGATGAAAAGACAACTTTAATTGTTACAAGTGTGACATAAAATATGAGTGTATTACATGTTTTAAAATTCAGTTAGAGCGGAAATGAACATGTGGTCGTGTGGTGTGGCTACACTGGAAGCCAAGCTGCAGTAAGTTGATTGCTTATAATGGTATTCTCAGCTAATCGTTATTTTGTATTAAAATTTGTTAGACTAAACATAGGTAGAAGTAGTGCAATCACAATGAACTATTGTGTTTTAATTTGTAATGGAATAGGCTGAAAGTGCACATGCTGGTAGTTACACGAGCTTATTTAATGAGAGCTTGTTTGTTAAGCACCATATCATGATTGTGTTCACTGGTGTGAATCCTTGTATATAAATACTTGAAGGAGTTTTCTTCCATAACTTAGGATGTTTCTATCAAATTTTTCACTCCTTTTCAATAAACAGAGATCAAAGCAGAAATGTAACTACTCTTTACATCAGGGAATAATATGACCTGTGAGATTGCATTTTAGATCTGCCACATATTTTCTGTCATCCCTGGAAGGATCAATGCTGGCTTCTGTTTATTTTGAATTATATTTGAACCTTTTAACTTAGCTTTTTTTTTTTTTTTTTTTTTTTTTGATATCTTAAAACCAGTTTGAAGTCAGGGGTTGTACTATGCCGGGTGCACATTTTTAATACAAAGCTCAATGAAGAAATGGCAGGAACTTAGGATCAAATTTTGACTTTTCCCATTCTCTTCCTGGGGCTCCCTGTGGCTCTTGAGACTACTGGGATTCGGATAGAGATTACTACCTCTAAATTTAGTTGCCTACAAGTAGGTATCCAGCCTCCTATTACAGTAAGTGAAGATCCAGTCAGACCACCTGCTGGAGACTAGAGAGGGAGTTAGGTGGCTTAGAGAGGTGCCACTAAGAACCTATTTTAGTGTGAGCTCTTTATAATGTGAACTCAGAACTCTAGACTAGGATTCAGGTGCCTAAGTAGCTGATACCATTTCAATCACGTTAGGGTATCATTCTTTGCTTGCTGCTTGCAATCCAGAAGGCACAGGTCTCCTGTAGGTACTGGCTCATACCTTCCAGCTCCTTTGTGGTGTTTTGGAGTGTTTGTGTATGCTTTTAAGTGAAAAAACCTTCAGTGGAAGGTGGTGTCTTGCACTTCGGTGTTTGTAGTTTGTTCACATTCTGGCAATATGAAGAAATTACACATTTTTTATTTGTTTCAAAGTATTTTCCCTGAAAAGAAACACTCAAAACTGTTTCTTTACATGAACATGCACATTTCCCATCCTCATGCAGCAGCTTGTCAGTTAATCTCTGAGCACCACAAAAATATTCCTTAAGTGTCCTGTTGGTTGACAGCTTTTATCAACATTAAGTAATCATGTCTTTGCACACTGGCTATCACTTCAGACATGTAAGATTAATCAGAGTCTTTCATAACACCCTTCTGGAACTGGAAATTCTTAGTGCACTTATCTGTCTCTCACTGTTTTCATCCTCTTTCTTTCTGTGCATGTCAGGAGAGAGAGACTGTCTAAAGACTTTATCTTTAATGGAAATGTTGCTGAATTAAATTAAATGCTTAAATAAACATCAAATAAGTTCTCTGGAGTGGAAGTGAGTTAATATTTTCTGAATATTGGCTAAACAAGAAAGTAAGATTATAGTTGGGCAGTAATTATAAAAAACTACTCCATAGGAACAAAAATATTTTAAACTTTAGACATGACAAAAATGGTAGAGAAATGTTCATTTGGAACTGGGCAAGAAGTCTGAACTACCCTAATCTCTTGACTATTAAAAAATAGTCTCAGGTTGGAGATTCTGGAACTCTTCAGAAGAAACAGTTTCATCTTTAATCCCTCCCTAATTCAAGCGAAGTTAGATTCTCATGGTTCTATGAAGTCTGGAGTAGATTAATTATTTTTTTTTTTATTATTTTTTTTATTTTTTTAGGATTATAGTTTTCATATATAATTGATACTGTAAAAATAAATTCAAAAATTATGTTAGCGTTCAAAAATATAAAGTAGCTCTTTGATATCTAAGTCTATGTTAATATGTAGTTAGTTCATGGTCTTAGAGCAAGCGCTGACAGCATTATTTATTGAAAATGTACAGTGAATTTGTCTCTTTCAGACCATAGGAACTGGAGATATGTTAATTATACCCCTTCTTAACTCCTTTAGAATAGTGGTCATGTCAATGAGTAAACATTTTATGATATAGCACCTAATTGATTCAGGTGGGAACATGTCATAGAGTGGCTCAAGCCGTGTGCTTCTCCATGAATAGGGCAGTGATTTCAGTCCTGGCGTACCTCGAAGAAACCTTGGATTTAATTTACCTCCTGCAGAAGTGAACACCGAGAAATTTCCATAGTCAGAAGTGATTTCTTCTGACCTTATCTCAATAGAAAGAAAAATGGGTGAATTACTCTTTCAACCTTCATTAAAAGCATTTCAGCAGATGGCTAAAACAGTAAAATCCTGCTTCTGTCAGCTGCTTTCTGTAGAGGTAGGAAAAATCAAAAAACTTAATTTGTCTGAGTGATAACAAAGGAGATGCTAAACATTAATCTCTGCCTGGAATCCAGTCAGTTCTTTGGACTGTTCCCTATTGAAGCTAAGAGTTCTGTTCCCATTAATTACTGGAAAATCACATTTTTGTGGCATGTCAGACATAAAAATCTCAGTGCACTCTATCAGTAAATATGCATTTTTTTTCAGTTTATTGTTCTATGTATAAAAAATAGTGGTATATTCTAAAAGTATCCCCTTTGAATTAATTTTTTTTTAGGTGTACCTATGACCATATTTACATCTCCTTTAAAATCACATAGGACACAAGCTGGTGCCTGTATGTCTGTGATTATACTTGTAAAGCTGATTTGAATTTTACCTTATGTCAGAATCAATTCTGTTAAAAGTATACGTGGTTGATTCTCTGAACTTCAGTGACCTCTGAACTTCTCAGTGAACTTCATTTCAATGAGCCATGTCTAACCTGACAAACCAGCATGTTGTCAAGAAGGCTGCTGTCCTAGAAAAGTGAATAAAAAGGATAATAAAATAAAATTTCCATCTTCAGAAATTACCTATGCTACAGATATGCTCCGGGACTGAATGCTCATGGACCTAACAATAATACATGAATGTTTCTGAAAAAGACACTCCAAAATATTTTTACTTTCCCCCCTTAATTTTGCAGAATAATTTGAGAGAGTAAAGTGGATCTATAGAAAATGACAACCATCTATTCTGGTTTAGAGCTTGTCATTAATTTGTGGCAAATTAAATATGGGTGAATTCATTCATAGTGTTCATTCAGAAGTAAACTCTATTTTTTAATTAGAAGGGAGAATCAGTCTGTTTTTATTTTCACCTACAGCACCGAAGCTGGCCAAAGCTAACAATTTCCTTCAGTCTGTTTTAAAACATAAATTTCCTCCCAAATACATTGAAATATTTAATGAAATAATAGTAATAATAAAGCATTACTGTTGTATTGAAATAATGTTCTTGCCCAATATAGTGGATATAATGAGACTATAAGCAATCTGAACTATTGGGAAGCTAATGATGAGTTGTGGAACAAGCACTAGCATGAAGCTGCATGTACTGTTGATCCCTAGCATATTTCCTGGCATATTTTTAGCATGTGACAATTTAACAAAATCCAGCTCAGTTTATGGTCACGGTTCTCACAATGGCTTGCAAAATACTCCCAACAACCCTTCTGGTTGGAGCCATTCTGGTTTTGGCTGAACTGAATTTCGGGGCAAGGGCTGCTAAAGCCATACAGGCAGGAGCTCTGCTGGGCCACTTGAACTCAGCTTGAGAGAACAAACCTCGACCCATTTGTTCTAAGATGTCACCATGGAGACCTGCCCATGAGGGAAACTGGTGGCACAAAACATGACTTTTACCTTGAGATGAAATGCTGTAATAGCTCAGCACATTCCAGATTTAATGTCTAATTTTCATCCTTAAAGCGTTTTGGGACTGTGTTGTATCTAATTTTTAGGCAGATAAATAAGGCAGTGACATGTTCTTGAGATGCAGGATTCCTGCATACACTGTAAAGCTAGTTTAGGGTAAGTAGCTCAGGTATATTTTTAGGTGTTTCAAATCAGGTGACATTAATGTCTCACTGACGTGTCTTTTGACCCTTTTAGAAGAGATGGTGTTTGTACACTTGAAGAGGGGGAGAAAGGTTTACAGTTCTGTGATTCTTTGTTCTGTTTTGTACTTTCCAGAAGAGAGGCTAAGCAGCTTTCAGAAGTTGTCTTTCTAGCACTTTCACATTAATTATTGATTTTTTTCCATCATCTTTTTTATTCAGTACTAAACTGGGATCTGCCAAATTAACTTTTTATAAAATTGAGTTGATTCTAATTAAGATCATGGTGAGTCCAGGTGTTAAATTAGAATATTTCATTTTTCTATCAAGGTTGGGTGGTTTTCGTAGTGAATACTTGTAGCCTAGACACCTAGAAACTTAAAATTTGCAGGAAAACAAACATGCATTTCCAGTGTTCACTTCAGCCACTGAGGGCTCAACTGGTCACAGGTTCTGCACAGGAAACAGTTTCATTGCCTTACAACATCCTGTATCTTAATTATAAATCATCTCTTTAGGATGAACTTCAACAGACCTACCTTAAATAATAATGATTCTTTAACAGTTCAGAGGTGGGGTTTTTTTATGGGAAAAGCATAACTTGAAGATACCTGCCAGGATTTAGTGGCATTTGCTTTTCCATTGGCAATTCCTGATGTGCATTGAAGCACATTAAGAATTATTGAATGTTACAAGTCACCACTGTGCGTGTCTCCTAGATGTGCATCATGTAAGTCAGCAAATGCTCTTTATCACATCAAGACTGGATAGTGTTTATCATCTAGAGATCTTCTTGTGGGGAAACAATAATTGTATTAAAATATTTTTGGAGAGATATCTGGAGTTTCTCCAAGTTTTTCCTTTAACGCTGTCATTTAGAATGGCCATGTGCTTTCTAAGTAGAATTAAAAAGAGGCCTTAATAAGAGTTGTACTCATCAATGAGAAATGATCTATACATTCTTACCTGACACTTTTCAGGAAAACCATAGAAAATAGGAGTTTATAACATTTGTCATCAAACTTTGAGGATATTTCTTTTCCTACCAAAATATAAAATGGGATATCCTCAAAATTAATGTGAGCAGGGAGGAGGAGAAAGCACAGACACCAAACCAGAGGTCAGTTTCTCGGCTTTTGTCTGGTTCACTACATGGTCTGAAATAAATCATAATCTCTCCAATTACATTTTGATTATTCCAGAGAATGCTGTAATGGATCTTTTTTTATGAGCATTGTGAAATAAAATCTGAGGAGGACTCTGACATCCTGAAATGAGCAAGCTGTCTTAATGAAGCACGTCTTCATCCCTGAAGGACAAGAGAAAGAATGGTGGATTCTGAAGACAGCATAGTATTTTAGAAAACATAAATCAGGTCTGCAGAAACTGAATGGAACTTATAATAAATAGCCTAGATCAGATGGAAAAATTAAAGAAGAGAGATATAAATATTTACTCCCTTATCATGTGTTGTGGCACCGGATTCTCTGCTTTTTATTTTTTCATCTGAACTCTGTAGATTAGCCTCATGTTTAGTTATGTTTGACATAGCATTTGCATAAATTGACAATGGTCTCAGCTTTACTCATGACACTGGTAAATCTCACCAGGTAAATGTGAGATTGAAGTCAGATATTGCTTATCTATCTAATGGATCTGTGCACAGAGTGATAAACTGTCAGCCATGAATGTGGATATAATTTATTCTTGTAACAATGATTGTAAAAAGGATAGAAAATGGCAAATTTATAATTCCTTCTTGTCACATAGATTGTAATGAGACCAAAGAATATGAAAAACAATTTTTTTCTGGTGAAAATTGTCAAGCTGTAATGAGAACAGAAGGTAGCACAAAAATTGTACCGGTTCTTTGAGCTTCCTAAAATGCAATCTCACTGTTCCCATTGTCTGCTCCACTCTATAGGGTGTTTTTTGCTTTTTCTTTTGCTTCCCTTAGCTGTCTCTTAGTGGCTCATTAAAAATATAATGTGGCCCTGCAGTTTTTTCAGAAGACACTCTAAAAATATTTTATGCCTTTCATCATTGTAAAGATAATGTAGGATGATGACACTTTCCAGCTAAGCATGGCGAGTTTAAACCAAGCAGAACCGATCGGGGTTGGCTTGAGAAGGGTTGTGGGTGATTTTGGGCAGCAAATATAAACTGCACTCACGTTTTTGAATGGGATTTAAGAAAAGTAGCCTGAGTTTGAAATATGGCATGCTATTCAATATGGCTTTTAATAATTTTTAAAGCTTCATTTATATCTGTTATTTACTTATAGTATTTTTATTCAGAAAGAGTAGGAGACATTTTCTTATCTCCATAAATTCTCTAAACTCAGTGAGTTTGTTTCCTGATTGGTCACAGAAAAGACTCTATCAAACATAAATGTTCTGAATAGCCCTTTTGACAAAACGTTTTCATGTTCTGACATCTTGATTAAAACACATTCATATTAAGAAGTTCTTAAAAATTGTATGTGAACTTCTG
The DNA here is from genome assembly GCA_035583185.1 of Anabacerthia variegaticeps. Taxonomy (NCBI): domain Eukaryota; kingdom Metazoa; phylum Chordata; class Aves; order Passeriformes; family Furnariidae; genus Anabacerthia; species Anabacerthia variegaticeps. The sequence continues at coordinate 8,580,795 of JAWWEW010000041.1, forward strand.
TGATCATTTTTCAGCCTCTGCTTTGGCAGACAGGAAGCTGTTGCAATAGAGTCACAATGACATGTTCTCCAAATCAAACTAGCAAACATACAACTTCCTAAGGAGTTCATCAGGTTTTAGAGAGGAAGCTCTAAAGGCAGATCATCCAGTCCTACAGATAAGCATTCTTCTCACAGTGTTTTACCATACTTACTGCTGTGATATAAAACAAATTACTTACCAAACATGATAAATAGCTAGAGCAGTGCCCTTTCTCCCCACTTCTAACTGTTTTTTGTTTGTTTTTTGGTTTTTTTTTTTTTTCCCCAGAAGGTTCTTTGTTGATGGAATGAGAGTACAAGGTGTTCTTTGTAAACTTAGAGCTGCCCAAGCCGCCCTGGGTTTCACTGTGCTTCATTTTCCAGCAGTTGGGTTTCCCAGTTCTTCCTAGTGATGCTGTCGTGTTCGTCCTATCAAATCTTGCACTGTGGTACAGTCTGTTTTCCCCAACTTCTGTAATTGCTGAGTCTTGCTGTTTTATTCAGCTTTTTGTTAAACTTTTGAACCATTTCCTACTTTTATTTGTGTGTGTGCTTTTTAAATCAGTTCATGGGATATGTTGATTATATTCAGTGAATGGTTTTATGTAAAACTAAACAAAAACAGACTTAGTTCTTCTTCATGTGTTCAGCACAGTTTATTCTACATTTGTCTTGATAATTTTTCTTGTGCCTTTTTTTCTTTGTCATAAATGCTCAATTTTCTTGCAGATATATCTTTTTCCTACTGACATCATCACTAAGGAAATTAATTAATAATTATTGGCAGCAATACTTTTCCCATGACTCATTTCTAAGGAATGTTTTGGCAATATTATGCAACATAATTATTAAAAATACCAAGAAATTAATTCTGTAAGATGCAATGTCCCATGAAGATTTATTGGGCAAATACTCTATTAGAAAGAGAGAACTGAAAATAGATGGTAATTTCTGAGTGAGCTACATTTTTGTTATAATACATTATAGTTGTACATTTTTAACTATGATGGAAAAGTATCTAATGAAGCATTAAAGGATAATGTTTTTCTAACAGCCAATGTAGCATAATCAGGGAGATTGAAGCAAAACATTGATAAATACTGGGATAAAATGAATCTGTCAGATTGATTACACAGGAAAATGTTCAATCAACAATAAGATCTCCTGCACCAACTCATGAACAGTGAATTTTATGAATCTCGATTGGCATTTTGGGTATGGTTTAAGTTCCAGAACGTGAAGGAAATAAATAGTCAGTTGAAATAAGTATTAGCACAGAAGTTGTTGGGTTTTTATAAAAGGTACCAGTATGATTTAGACACTACTCTAGTGGTATTCTTTTTTTGAATTGGCTTATATGATACTAAATTTATACTGTAAAATATCTAAAAATTCACGAGTAAAAATTCAAGCTTTTTTAACAAGTCTGTTTAATTGTTTTTGCAGAATATTTGGAATTATTGTATCCAAGTGCCATGGTTAAATAAAAAAGGTTCTTTCTGAAGTACTGGATTTATATTAAATGCAGATGATTGGAGGACATCATTTTAACTGCTTTGATGTACAAAAAAATTCACTTCTGTGCACTGGAAACTGCTTCCAGTTCTGCCCTTGAAGACAGATGTGAACTTTCCACTTCATTGCCTAGAGAGGTTTTTTGAAGAGAGCTCCATAAATGGTTCATTTTACAAGCACTGCATATTATTCTAGTGTCAAAGGCTTGGGAATTGATTACATGGACTGTAATACAGATATGATAATTTCTGTTGAGTTTTAGGATGCAGTCTGAATTCTCTGTGCCATACATCTGGGTTATGATCTCTGAAATACACTCTTCATGCATTTGTGTCTGCAGCTCTCCATTAGCCATGTTAACAGACTCTTGCTGTCTGTAGTTATTTAAAATTTCTACCAAATTAAAGTATAATTGATTATTTTCTTACTCAGGCAGATGCCTGTTTTACCAAAAGGGGGTTTTGTGTTTGTTTGGGTTTCTTTTTTTGTTTGGTTTGTGGTTTTTTTTAATTGGTTTATATGCTATATATTTTTTAAGAAAAAATTAGATTATAAATGAGAACTCCTAATATAAGCTATATAGTTGCATAAAACATTGACTAAGTTCCTATTCCAAGGATATCTTTCTTTAGAAGAAAAACAAACCAACAGATCAAACATAAGAAATTATATTCTGGTTTTATAAACTATGAAGTAAGCTGTGAATAAACTAGCTAAGTTCTTCAGGTGCCACAAAGTCAAGAGCTAAACAATTATTGTGAATGTTTTCTACCAAAAGGCTGTTAGTGTTTTTCCCCCCTGGAAATTGTGATAATTAAAACAAAATAAATAAATAAAAATCAGGTGTAATTATTTCACTTTTTCAGACAATTTCTTATAGGAATATCCTGAGAAGAGTGGAGAGGTTATAAATAGCAGAGAAAACTGTGTCTGAAGAAGAATAAAATAACAATAAAAATAAATATATCATTTTTGCTCAATATTTTTACACACAACAGTGGAGGTGCTGTCAGGGTAAGACCATAAATTTACACCAGAATTCCCTTGGTCAAATTTGAGCTGCCATACCCTACAGAACAAAGAGGAACGCAATTTTTTTCATTAACCCGCCTTTTCCAGGAAAAAAAAAAAAAAATGCGTTTTCTGTGCTTGTCTATAGCATTTCTAACCCAGCTAATACTTCTTATTTTCTGTTCTTTTTTTTTTTCCTTTTTTGTTGGGTTTTTGTTTGTTTGTTTTGGCCGTTGGTGTGTTTATTTGGTTTTGTTTGGTTTTTGCTTTTGTTTGCTTATGGTGGTTTTCTTATTTTGTTTTGTTTTTTTTTCCTCCCACGTGACTAGAGAGAGATAAGAGAAGAAACAAAATAATTAAAGAAATTACAAAGGATGAAGGTGGTTTTTTGTTGGTTTTTTTTTTTTTTTTTAATTTTGGCTTTTCATCAAATGGCTGAGAGCTATTGACTTCTTTGTCATTTTTATGTCCAGATGTTTGTTCTTGACTTAATAGGGAACCTACAATTAAATTAATTAGAAGCTGATATTAGTATCACTCATCCTGAATGATTGCATCATGTTATGTCATCTATGATGCTAACAGGTTCTTTAAAAGAGTGTTTCAAGGGTTGAGCAAATGCTTCAAGATTAATTAAGACTTGAAAATTGACTTTTAATGAGAAAATAAGATCAGTCTATTCCAAATAACAGCAACACATTTAACAACATAGAACTTCAAATGAATGTGGCTCTTATTTGGTTCTTTGCTATTGATGTTAAGGGGTTTGGTGTTGTTTTTTTTCTTTTCTTTTTTTGCCATTTTGAGTTTTTTAAAAAGGGATAAAAAGAGGGAATTCAGTCCAAGGTTTGGAGAATTAAAATATTTGTTTGTTTATTGTGAGGGATATTAATATTTTGGGCATAGAACTAAAGTAAGAGAACTGTTTACCTCTGAAAGGACAAATGGGTTCTTGTCAATAGACTAAAAAAAGCAGTTCACCTTAGAACCCAGTAACAGTTTATAGTAAAAAAAAAAAAAAAGTTTCTAAAACTTTTCTACAATTTGCAATTTATCTAAAAGTTTTGTTAAGGACATTTTAGCATCAAATACCCTTTGAAAACATGGTTGAAGACAAGCTATGCTTTCAAGATAAAAGTTAAGCTCCCATGCAGTTTCTGCTGACATTGGAAGAATGATATAAATGGGATGTTAACCACAAGAGTAAGATTTGTCAAACCCAACATGAGGTACAAAACTATTAAGTATAAATACATAATGCCTAACAATAATAATAACAACAATATTAGTAACAAGAACACCACCATGATAAATGGAAATAGAAAATGTGTGATTTCAAAGTAAGTAGAACCTTGTTTATTAGATTTTTAACATTATGGTTGTCACGTTTTATGTCGTTTAGAACAAAAGTTATTTTAATTTCAAAGTGACTGCAATGCCTATTGCCAAACGGGTCTGTGAGTATTAGAGCCATTTACAGTTCAGCTACATGGTGTAGGAAAATGCTGAGCTTGTATCACTTGCATTTTGTTCTGCATTTCTTCCTTTTAAGTTTATATTTTTAAAGTTTTATTATGAATCTTTAGAAAGACAAATGTAATTAAAAATTTGTATTTCCATTAGCTTTTTTTTTTTTTTGTACCTTTATGCTATCTAAGAGTCAACATGGAAAAAAAAATAAATTCTACAGATAGAGCAATTATTGGCACATTTAACTTTGAAGGTAGAAAAGTTCCCCCCCATAAATTTGCATATCTGCTAAAAGGCTAAGAATAGAAAACTCCTGGTAAAAGTAGATAGATTTTGACATCGAAGGATCAGATCTCTTCATAATAATGACCCCTTCTGTCCCTAAGAGTTTATTAATATATTGAGGGAGTTTATTTGGCTTCCTGCAGTGTGCTGTGTACATGTGTATGTGTGTAAATGTCTTTCTGAGTATCACTCATATTTGAGTGTAGGATTATGGATTTGCCCTTTTCAAGCAGAATTTAATATCTTAGTTCAATTGTTTGAAGATGTGTGGAGGGATCCTCTGTCTTCTCATCAAGGGGAAATTCTGAATCATCTTAACTATATAAGTGGTTGTGTAATTAGTATTAAAGCTAAGCTAATGCAGTTGCTTTGAGAGGATTCTTTTTCCTTCTGGAGCCAGCAAAAAGTAGTGAAAGGACAACTGAGGACTGCAGGGAGATGCTTTTGGAGGCACTTCATTTTTTGCTATCTGTGTGATATTTTTCTCTCACTTTATTATCACTAAAGCAGTTCTGTCTGGATTTTGAGACATGAAAAACTAACTTTTACAAGGCTAAAAGAAATAATTTACAAGTAATTAATGCAGCATTCCAGGAGATTAGAAACTTTGGTATTTTTATTTCAAAAGAATGGTGGATTATTGATTAAAATTTATTCAGTCTTGCAGAAACAAATATTTAATCGTAGAATACAAATATTGTTAATATTTTTTAAAGTTCCATTTTACAGGTGGTATAGTTTGAGGTTTTACCCTGACTACAAACCCTGATCATGAGGTAACAGCAGGATGTGTCTATTACTTGCATTGCATGTCCATTGGGAAATGGGGTACTCTTACCATAGCTCAACTCAATAGTTTGGGGCCTTGCCCTTACTTACTTCCAAGCAGCAATGAAAGATTTATTAATGCTAATGACACAGAAAAAGTAAGTCCCCTCATTTCACTGTCTTTTTTTTTAAAAAAAATCTCTAGCAGTTAAACATGTCTTTTCCTCGTATATTTAATATTTAATAACATTAAATATTTAATATGTATATTGAGAGTTAGCAGTACATAGGTTTTGGGCAGACTTACTTGGTATTATGTTTAGATTACTTGATATTTTCTTTGCATAATTTTATGGTGTCTCCTGAAAGTAAACTCAAGCTTATTATATATGATTGCTGGAGTATATGGGATTTATTTACACATTAAACACCAAGAAAACATCTGGTTTAAGTCATACTGTAGCATCACAGTATGTTATGCTTTTAAACAGATTGCAAGCATGTTTCTGCACAAAATATTGGGAAGAATTTTTAATGAATATTGGTCTGAAATTTTCCAAGGAAAATATTTTATTTCTTTCTATACATACTTGCCAAATTAGGAAAGTGCAACGCATACTCCCCTTTTCTGACTTACAATGTTTGACAGGATTATCTTGCTGATTAAATGGCGTATTCATTTTCAGACAATCTTTCCAATATTTCCCATTGTGTGGCTGCACAAGGGCAAAACTGTAGACAGGAAAGTGCAAGGTCAAAACAATGAGCAGGACATACAGAAAAGATTATTGTTACTTAAAATGTGTCACTACAGTCTTCCTGAGAGATAATCAGCATAAAATTTCAAAGGAGAATCAAACCAAGGGCCTAAAAACCCTTGGTTTTCCCTTTTGCACCTGACAGGTGTGACTATTTCTGTGCTCCCGTGCTCTGCCATCTCTTCACACTGCTCAAGGTGTGATCCTAAAGTGGGAGGTCAGTGTGGTTTTCACCTCCTCATTTTGGGTGTTTAGGAGAGATGTCCATTGGGAAGAGCTCAAGGACTTGCTGGACGGTCTCTGTGCTTCTCACCATGTACTGTATCACACAAAGTTGTGGTCATTCTGCACAGATGTAATACCTATTTCCTTTGTTTACTTTTTTATCTCTTTACTGGCATGGCAGCTGTCATTATATCAGAAAATGATTACATGGAAACATGTTACTGTATCTGTAGCTAATAATTAATACAATTTTCCAAAGCCAGGTAAGGGAGTTCCCTTCTCATTCTGCTAGACCTTTCCTTCCCTTTCTGCTGAACGTATCCTCTCTTCCCAGAGAACAGCGTGTTTCCTTCACTATGAATAATTTCCCATTTTTTTTCAACTTGTTTCTTTGCCTGTCTTCTTCATTTTCTGGCACCTCAAAGATTCATGTATCAGTTACATGACACTGAAAGCAAACAGTATACAT